>ML813516.1:38659-66670 GCA_009831015.1 Picea engelmannii | reverse complement strand
GGAGAGAGAGAGAGAGAGAGAGAGAGAGAGAGAATTAGAGGGTGCATGTTCCTAAATACATGTTTCTCTAGAACACATATACGTTCATAAATAATCCGAGTTGGAAAGTGTGTGTTGCAGTTTAGTGAGTACCGAGACTATATGATTAATAATGAGTGTGTGTTTCTAGGAATGCGCATGTGTTTCTTCGCACCCCATTGCCCTTTTTTCATCCATCAACTTTGTGCACTCCACCTAAGGCGGCCATGAAAAATGATTTATGAAAGGTATGTATAGATTTATTGAAATGAAATATAAGGTTGTAAAAACATTATCATCACCAAAGGGTTTTGCAGAACCAAAAGCAGTACATGGCGGCACTGCCACCATTTTATACTACCACAACTAAAGGGATTTGCATAACAAAAGGTCGTGCATGGTGTCATGTAGTTTATTTTTTCTAGTGGAACTGAAGAAGTTGTGCCCCTACTACGAATGAGATCTTTGGAGAAGGGTGATTGAATAGTGACTACTGATACATCCTGATATGTGTCTTAGCTCAGAATGAATATCCAAAATTGTGAATAACCAAGGAAAGGGAGGTGAATAAACAATGATATATATAAGAATTGATTAATAATACACTTATTAATGAATTTTTAAATATGATCAAAATAATACTATATATCAAATTAGTATTGCAAACAAAATATCATTTTACCCTACGGTTTGATGTTTGTCACAATACTAAAACTTCAATGTATGCACATCCCTCATATAATGTCCATTAAATGTAGAGGTCACATAATCCATGAAGAGAGTAGTATATCAATCCAACTCATAGGGATAACAAAAAACCAACATTTTAATTGATAATAAAACCTTTTTAAATGGAAAAGTGTCATATTAAATTTTGATGTGAAGTAGGACTACAAGAACCTGCACCAATAAAATTTCCCTTGGAAGTAAGGCCTTACCACACCAATAAAATATCATATATCACTAACAAATTATTCAATACCAATAGAAATACACCATTGATTTGGCAATAAAACCTTCAAATTTATATCCAATACACCATTGGGTTGACAATAAAACCTTTAAATTTATATCCAATAAAAATTTAAATAAATAACATTAATTTTATTATTTAATTAAAAAATTAAAAACAATTGCATAAACGAACGTTAGGTAACACATAAAATTTTAAAAGTCAAAGCAAAAGTAATATAGGCTCAACAATGAACTCATAGCTATATATAATAATGATTTATTATTTTTATTTAATTTAATTAATATTTGTTATATTTAATAAATAAATAAAATTATAAAAATCTTGTACCATATATCACTTAGTATTGTTTTTTTTTTAAATTTAAGTATTGATATGATTTTTTTTAAAATCTAAAAACTAGATTTTTATTTCTATTTATATATAGATCCAAAAATTACAGACATTTTTATGAGGGCCTCCCAAAATATAAAACTACCCAGAGAACAATTATCCATGTTTCTTCATTTCAAAAGTTAATTTGGTCTTAAAAAAGACATCAAACATTATAAAAATAAAAGCCAAGAGTTTATCTGCAAAGTAAATTTTGGACTACTATGTACCTTAAGAATTTTTTTGGACTGCTATGTACCAAAATCTTGAGAATAGCTATAGAAATCAAACTATATACCTCGACCGTTTCTCCCAGTGTCCTTCGGAGTGACCTTGAATTTTAATTGAGACTTACAAAAACTTTCAAACTTCCCTTCCATAATTTTAACCACATGAAAATTAACCTCGTTGTTTTTTCTATTTTTTTCTACCACCATGGCCTTGACAATCCAATATGTCTCATCCACCCACCCCTTAACTTCCTCTATTACCACTTCCTCGGTGGTATTGTCTCTGAGGTATCGTGTCTCTGAGCACTCAGGGTGTCCTCAATCTCTACGGTTTTCTTCTTCTTTGAATTTATACAAAGATACTTAAACCTAGAGCTCACCATCCAAGCCTCTGTGGCTGCTTTGGTGAGATTCATTAGACCTTGGGATGAGAAGGCCTCCACCTTCTTTCCCTTCTCTTGAATTCTATGCACTCCTCACCTAGACATCCTGTAACTTCTATCAGAGATTTCTTTGCCTTGTGGTCTCCCTACTTCCTTCATGTTCCCCTTCTGTCTGAGCCAAGCTGCTCAACTTCTCCAAAATTTCCTTATCTCCCACTCCAAATTCGATCATCCTTGTGTCGAAGAATGAAACTCCCACTTCTGAGTCCTCTGCTCACTGGCTCTGTATCGCACTGCGTGAGATTCTGAGCTATACTTTCCCCTGAATTGCTATCCCTCTTGTTAGCACCATCATTTTTTCAGTTTGAGTCAGTCTTAGTCAAGTCATGGTTTGTGTGTCAAAGCGTGTGATGTTAGGAACCGAGCAATGAATGAGTCAAAGTCAGCAAGTGGTCGGATTGGCCCTTGGATTTGGGAAGGGATGTTAGAATCAAACATGTGTAAATGATAAAGGTATTTTCCCAAAAGGTCGGATCATGTCAGAAGAAGAGGTTTTACGTGCCAAAGGTCAAAGAAAGTTTTTATAATAAGGGTCACATCGACAGATATAATGACCATCATTAGCTCGTTATGAAGTCATAAAGGATAAGAAATCATGACGCTCATATCACGCATACCCTGCAGCTCTTATCATTTGTACTTTACACACTCCGAAGTGTACTTGTTCTGCAAGTGTGCTGTGCAAATATTCAGACTGCTTCAAAACTTCTTATCACCCTGGATTCAATGTCCCATGTCATGATTCCATCCCTCACTTGTCCAATTATAAATGCCAGTTTCTCTGCATGTATTCTATTTACCAGTCAAGTTTATGCGTCGTCTGTAACTCTTTTCGCAAGCCCTGAGTTTCTCACTGTGGGAAAGCCGATTTCCATCGCTATGTCACAAACTGTGTCGGTCAAGATTGCCACGTTTGTTCCATCTTAAATCATAGTTTGGAGCCGGTCAAAGTTGGTCACCAGTTAGTATTTCAGATGACAAGTCCTCTCATGGTCATCCCCTCATCCTCAGATTTCTTATCATGCCCAAATTCTCTTTCGCGCTCCCCTTGTTGCGATGAGCCTGCCATCATCATTGTCGCAACATCGACCCATCCTTGCACCAAGAGTATTCGTGGCACTGGGGGGCCACACAATGAATTCCTAAAATCATCCTCGCTTATCATGTGAAGTTCCGCTACTGCCCCTTCGACAGGTTTGGGCTAAGAATATCATTTTCCGTTCTCTGCGCGAAGGGGGTGGCATCTTCATTGCTGCACGCGTAGAAAAAATGCTCATTGCACCATGGATACATCCCATAACATAATGAAAGGGGCACTAAGTGGTAGAACTATGGGGTCTGAGCCTCAAAACATGGCATTGGTAAATGAAGATACAAATGTCAGAGCATCTTTCGAATAGGTCAGATGCATGCTCTATTGCAAGAAAATCCAAGGATTCAACGTGAAACTGGAGGAACAATTCACACTCAGATTCAACGGGTTCCACGCGGTGATTGTAGGAATCACATTCCAGGTGACGGAGGAAACTCTGTTAGCCATGACGGAGAACCCCTCACGTGGTGAAAGATGGTCTAAAGGCATGCCTTTGGACATGCTGTGCTAAGAAGAATTCATCAAACCAAATTGCTTAAAAGGGAAAGTCGAAACGAGCGTTCTAAGTCGATATCTATAGGAGCCTTTTTAGAAACTCCTTAGGGTGATTAGAAAGTATTCCACTTGTGAAAGAAGGTCTGAAAGAATACACCCACATCACATCAGATTGTTGATGCACTTCACAAGAAGGAGATCGTTGAACTTGCCTTTCTTCTTGCAGCAGGGCCTTCGAGGAATGGCATACATCGTCCAAGATGAAGCAAACCAGCCAAATAAGAACTTATCTCACATATCACTAATCAAATTATTGATAGTTGAGAAATTGAGGCATTTGGGAAAGAGTTGGGATTAGTTTCTACTTGCATCCAACATCCCCAGGGAACCCAAAGGAGATCCCCCTCTACCCATGGGAAAATCAACATCCCACAACGCGGAGGTGGAAATATGAAGGGATGCAGAGAAAATAAAGACATTGGAAGCCTTATCCCCCCAACAAACAATACCTCGGAAAAGGGGCAGGCCAAGGAAGAACATAGAGACCAGGGAGGTCCAAGCCTTGAGCAAGCTGTGTACAAAATTGGTCGTTGAGGCGTTACTCATGCACACTATTCGACTGGAACCTATCGAAGGTTCAGGGAGAGAAACCCACGCCAGGTGGAGAAGGCTGGATGCCGAAGACATGGATATTCATGAGCCGAGAAGGGAATGCGACCTCGCTCAAGAGGTATTTCAGAGAAGCACAATACATGATCATCCAACTATGCGAAGCACAAAGAATGTCAGAAGAGAGAATTGCAGAGGACTTCAGGGAATGTGGACCGACCATGGAAAACGTCCGCGTGGCTCTAGCTTGTGCACAAACGAAGTTGAAGGGGAACGTGGTCTTACGAAGAAAAGTAAGGAATCTGAAAAGGCACAACTGGTCTCTCAGGAAAAGGCTTTAGATATCAAGAGTGCAAATGAGGCCAAAAGCATAATAGATCGACCTCATTTTTTTTCCTATTCGAACGCAGCGCGAGATTTTTTCTCCCTGAATCATGTTGTCTGCCGAGAAATAGGGGCTTCGACATGTACCCGTGGGGAGGAAATGCATTGCACAAATGATGGAAACCCACATATCATGAAGGACAAGTGTAGGATGAGCACACAATAGTTTTGAAGAAAGGCGTTGTCCCCTGACTGGCGTTGTCATCTTGGAAACATTGGTGACAGTCCGTGATTACTCACCACATGCACACCTCAGACAATGATCGCGCGAAAACAATCAAAGTTGTTACACTGGGTGGTAGGATTCTGGAAAAACACTTGATCATCCCGATAACTTGTCAAAGGAGAAACACTGACACATAACTTCTTAATGATGGAATCTTGCTGATGACTGAACTGTTATGGAAACAACGTCAGTTATTGTATAATTGGGTACAATGAAGTTTCTATTCTTATTAAAGTGCCATCTGAGGGATCATCTGGCAGAGAATGATCAGAGCCTAATTTCTAGAGATATTAGTTAGGGGGGCAGGGCATCCCAAGTGACAGATCTTTTTTTATATATTGCATCTTTTCAATGTAATCTAGGTTGGTTGGCAAAGTAATGTAGACAATGACTGTTGAATGCAATTTTTGAACCCAATTGAAGTTTAATGCAAAGGTCCTGAGACTTTGATGAAAATATTCTAATGGTAGTGGTTTGATGTATTGTGACCTCTCTTATGTATGTGCTTATTGTGTTCTTTATATTCATGTCTATATTTTGTCTAAATCAGAACGTTTTACAAGTCTAGAATTCACTGTGCGGTGCTCTAGATTTCACCATTTAGACGATTGTGTTTTATTCTAAGTAAATTCAGAATTCATCTCCAGTGGTGCTCTAAGTTTCTTTATGTGTTTTTCTCTCACCACCCACATTGAATTCAAAATGAAAGACCGTTTCCTACTTAGCCTTTATCCTCTCAAGTTTTAGTTATCAAGTCATTATTTATCTCATTTTCTAGAATTTGACTCCATGGCCCAAGGTCTTGCATTCTCTTTCCAATATAACCAAAAATATTGCACGAACGTGTTAAATCTAGCTGACAATTCAAATCCATAACCTGTATAGAGATGAAGTCTTAGAGAGAGCCCTCTCTGGGTCGGAAAGGCTAGTTTTCGGCCTTAAAGTTGGTTTGTAGGTTACCTCTGTCATTCATTTTCTCAGCCAAACGAGTTCACAGAGTGGTAACATTTTTGAGTCATTGTCGGGGATAGAATTGAATAAAAGTTTCCCTGGGAGAATGACTAAAGATATAGTTTTGACCCCTGAGGGTAACAGTGGGCCAAACGTCTACATTGGATGAAACCTTTACCCTAACGAATCCAGTAAAAGAGACCAGTAGCATAGAGTATCACGACTCAGAAATATTGACTCCAAAGACAATTTATAGTAGAGCCAACCCTGACCCAGACCTAGTAGCACCCGTATGTGATCCCAAGAAACTTTTGCGCAGGGCAAAGGAGCAGGTGCCAAACTTGTTCTATTACTTGGAAAAAAAATTATCCTTACACAAAGATGGTTTTCAAAGAATTGACGACCTTGATTTCGACACCCTGTTCGAACAAACCCTGTTCAGGTGTAAATCAGAAACCATCTTGGATGATATAGTCTTCAATGAGAAGAGGTTTTGATCTTTGATACCAAACAAAATATTGCAAGTTGTCGTAGTCCACACTCAAAACATCCTGCCAATCCCAAACCCACCTAGAGAAATGGCCACCAAATTCGCCCCCCTTGCCCTGCCAACCCAACTAGATGATTTTCCCTAGAACTACAACAAGAGGATGAAGCTATATGATGCCAAGGGAAACACCTCTACCCAAAAACACTTGGATTGGTTCAATGATTTTGTTGATCTAGAAGAGGTAGATCATGAGGATGCGAAGATGAGGTTGTTCATGTAGAGTCTTTTAGGGGAGGTTAGGAAGTGGTTTAAGTCCCTTCAAGCAACAAGCATCCACAACTTCATCGCATTTGAAACATCATTCATTGCTATATGGGGAGACAAGAAGAATCCTTTGCAACTACTAAAATAGTACAACAATATCAAGAGAGCACCAGAGGAGACGATGCAAGAGTTTTCAACCCGTTTCATGAGGGTCTACAACTCAATCCCTGCAGAAGTCCAACTGAATCCCAAATATGCACAACTTCGATATGTCGACTCTTTTGACAACATTTTCACCTTGCTGCCGAGGGAAAGAATATTTTCTAATTTAGGTGCCATGATGAGTGATGTAATTGAAGTCGAAGTAAATTTGATGGCATCGGGAAAGACCAAACAAAAATTCAATAGAAATGGAAATAAACCCCAAAGAGATGCGCAACCATCGACTTCTTGGTCATCTAATGACAAGTTTGACTTAATGATGAAATCTATGGAGAAGCTGATGGAAAGGATGTCAATGGATAACAAGCCCGCCGCCCGAGAACAAAATAATTTCCAACTAAAAAATCAAAACTTTAGAAGGGGTTTGGTCCCACAGATCAGGCAGAGGGAATAGAGAGACCATGGTGACCAACCAATAAGGCCTCCATTCCAAAACAATTATGCGAATGAAGATTTTGATAAGATGATCCAAGATCAAATGCATTTCTACAATGACATAGACACACACGTGTTCTTGACAAAGGGAGAAAATGATCAATTCATGGATGCAAATGATGGTATTATGCTAAAAAATGATGACACATTGTCTTCGGATACATAGGAATTCAGGAAAGGATATCACAATGCCATCATGCAGTTTCAAAAGAAATACAACCTCAGGAGTATAAAGGCATCTACAGAACCTCAGCAGACGAATCCCACAAAGGAACCTCAAGAAAAAACCCCTTCCTCAAGCTAACCAAAGAAAGACAACCCGACCAAGGACATGACTGAAAAGGGAAATTAAAAAGAGAAGGCTTTAAAAAAAGCACCAGAAACAAGCCGAGAGTTAGACATCAAAGAGGTAGATAAAGTCCCCCCCCTTTAACTTTGAAAACAAAATGGCCAAAATTAAAATCTCCATCCCTTTCAACGAGATCATCAAGAAAAGAGAGTATCAGGATCAAATTATTAAAATGTTAAATATGGAAGAGACTCCTGACACCCTGAATGTCCAAGATGACCACCTTGCCATTTTGTTTGGTCCGTGGGTGGAAGAAACATGCGATACCGAGGACGTTCCCTCCTTCTATGTTAGCCTCAAAATCCATGACATGACTTTGCATAATGCCATGCTGTATTTGGGCGCGTCACACAATCTCATGCCAAAAGTGGTCATGGATGAGTTAGGTTTGGACATCACCAAGCCCTATAAGGATATTTTCTCCTTCAAATCGAGGAAAGTGAAATGTTTGGGTCTGATCAAAGATTTGGTTATGTCGTTGTTCCAAATCTCATCTAAGAATTTGGTTATGGACGTGGTCATGACCGAAATACCCCCTAAATTCGACATGTTATTATTCAGGTTGTGAGACACAAAATTTAAGGGAACCCTGCAGATGGATATGTTGTACGCCACTATCCCAGTTTTCATCCAAGAGAGACGGTTGTACAAAGAGGTTCTACTAAAGTACATGGTGAGTATAAATACCCAACCAAACAACCATCCTATCTACTTTGTTGACACCGAGATCGACTCCTCGATATTTTACAATGACTTGAGCTTTAAAGGGGAGGAGCTGACGACTTTCATGATTGTTGAGGATAAGGACGCATGTCGAGCAGAAGAGTGCACAGACCCAAGAAACCACGCGGAGAATGAAATTTGGAACATGAGCTTGGACGAAGCCGTCAGCAATGAGGGAGTAGGGGCCAATGTATGGATAAATCCTCCCAAGGTGAGATCAAAACTCTGCTCTTACAAACTCGCCTTTGATTGTAAAAATAACATGGTTGAGTATGAGGCATTGATTTTGGGTCTAAGAAATTTGAAAGAGTTGGGCGTGAAGAGGATAGCGGTGCATGGATACTCTGAGCTCGTCATAAATCAAGTGAAATGTATATACTAGTACAAGGACCCCAGATTGAGAGCATATAGGAGTCTAGTGCTGGACCTCCTCGAAGAGTTCTTAGAGTATAAATTGTTAGCGATCCCAAGGGGGTAGAATAAAATTGCGGATGCCTTGGCCACCTCGGCTTCAGTTTTTAAAATTCCCATTTTCCCCAACAAAAATTATGAGATCGAAGTCAAACACATGTCGATTGTACCCGATAATATCAAGTATTGGTATGTGTTTGAAGATGACAAACATGTGGAGAGATTTCTTCAAATGAGTGATGAGTTCGCTAATGTGAGCATCGATGATGAGTGTTGTTGTGACAAATATGGAAACACAATTGCACATAGTAATGATGACTCCTTTCAGAACCAAATAGATGGAAGGGACATAGTGCAACTAAAAAATAACAACATCCCCAAGGGATTAGTCCCGTTGGAAAAGTTGTTTGATGAAAATGATGTAGAAAAAAATCCAAAGATCAATGTGAATGATGAGGATGTCGAGGATTGCAACATATGGACCCAGGAGAATCCAAGGATAATCAAATTTTCAAAGACGCTCAGTCAAGAGATCAAGCAAAGATACATCAAAATCATGGAAGACTTTCCTGACATTTTCACCTGGAGTTATGAGGACTTGATGTTAATACTATGGTAGCTGCGGGAGGTATTTACCCCCACGTGTGAACTTGACGAGAATAGAAGACTCTGGGAATCAAGAGAAACCCTAATGAGTTGGCTAATAACCCTAGAAGCCTTGTCAGCTCAAGAAGATAATTTATATTAGGCTATTAGCCTCCAAGAGAAGAAGTCAGCCATAATTAATAATAATATACTGAATAAACACATACCCAGAAGGAGAAGTCGGCCCCAACAAACTGGCAGGAGTACTATAAATACAGGGCGTCAGTTCTCATTTGACAACATCTCAGAATTGCAATTTCCCAGTTGGTGCGTACTTCAGTTGCAGTCTGGTGCGTAGGTTTGGAGGAGGGTTGCAGGTGCAGCTGCAGTAGTAGCTAGTTTCAGTATTGGCTTGGATATCTCTTGGCTAGGGTTTGGAACATCTGATCAGTCTTTTGTGATGCGCTATCCTTGGGGATTGATGCACTACTCTTTGTTTGGCTATCTAGCCTAGGGTTTTCTTTCGGAGGAATTCTCAGTCAAGGTTAAGGTGCTCGGAGGGAGGCTTCAACCTATGGTTGGGTGACAAAGGTATCATCAATGGTAAAATGAGCACACCATCTTCTATATTCTAACAGGTTATGGGCCCACACCCCTTTAGTCAGCCTAAAACGCTGGAAGGAAACATAGTTGCTAGATATTGAGCTTGTTGAGGAACTGTCGCTAGGGTTACTAGCAGGAGCAGCTTCCAAAAGCACTGCAGCTAGGGTTACCAGCAGAAGCAGTTGTAGAAACCCTAAACCTCTTGTCAAGGCACCTTAATTGATGATATTGACCTAATATCTAGATAGATCAGTGCACCCTAGCCCAGTGCATCTCCTGGTACACTCAGAAGGCCAAGACGTGAAGTTTGGATTTTTGGTCAAATCTAGGGTTTGACCAAGTCAAGCAAGCCATGAAACTCTATGAAGTCTGAGAACAAGCTATATGGAGCCTCTAACTTCAGATCATGGAAGACAAGGATTGACCTCATCCTTGCTAATAATAAAGTGCTGGGTATTGTGAAAGGAAAGATCGTGAAGTCAGAGTTTAAAGAAGGAGAAGAGAAGGAACCATAGAACATTACAGCTATGGAGAAGTTCAAAGACGTTGACATCAATTCCATGAGTATCATAGTGGATTCCATAAAAGACCACTTGATACCCTACATCTCCCATCTTGACTCATCAAAGAAGATGTACGATGCCCTAACGAATCTCTTCTTAGTCAGAAACATTGGAGAAGTTATGAGTCTGAAGAATGAGCTTCGTGACATGAAGATGAATGATGATGATAGCATAACATCATACTTTGTAAGGATCTCCCAGCTAAGAGATCAACTACAAGCTATTGAAGAGATCACTTCAGAAAAAGAATTGGTGAACATAGTACTCAATGGTCTTCCCAAGACATGGGATGCATTTGCCGCAAGCATGAACACAAGGAAGGAGTACCCAACATTTTAAGAACTTTGGACTTGCTGTGCTCAAGAAGAATCAAGGATCAATGCAAAAGAGAAACCTCAAAAGAAGTACGATGATCAAGCCTTCATAGCAAGATTCAAGAACTTCAAGGACAAAAGAAAGTTCGATTCAAGAAGGAAGCCAAAGCAAAGAAAAGACATTTTAGAAATACAGTGCTTCAACTGTCAAAAGTACGGTCACTACAGAAATTAGTGTCCCGAGCTAAAGAAAATGAAGGAGAAACATGAAGCATCGATTTTCGAAGAAAAGGAACCTGCAAAAAAGACTAAGCAGGATGGAAGAGACTTCTTCTACTAAAAGGTAACAACACTCTTCTTATTTTCTTGTACATACCTTGCTTACATCATCTTTGTACATATATTGTATATCTATCTCTTGGAAAACAATGTGTTCCAAGAAGAACTATACCTATGGAAGAGCAACAATATAAGAATGAATATCATTAGATAATACACATGAAAGGATGAAATAAAAATCATGTGGAAGCTACTGCAAGATAAGTCAAATCAATCTTGAAGAGACTTAGAAGTTAGAGATCAAGAGAAATTGGAGAAAGACTTATGATGACAACTAAGACGAAAGCGTGGACTCTGTCAGACAAGAAGAGACAATTATATATTGTAGAAGACAATAAGGATGCAGATGGAAGTATGGACTCTATCAGATGAAGGGAGCCAATTATATGCACTCTTACATGAAGCAAGGATTATGAGGGAGCTAATCCTATGATCCATTGAAGATAATGAAATGTATATATCCATGGTAGCAGTCATGAAAGACAATACATGTTCAGCTCAACCGCAGAAGAAGACCTCTTCAAAGAGAAGCCTTAAAGCATTCCTGGTTGTCCATCTAGATCCGTGATCCTATGATGAAAGGTAGAATTGGAATCTCTAGGGAATGGAATCTACAAGAAACTCCATGGACCCAAAAGTAAAAGAAAAACATGAAAAAGAACATACAGATTCCAAGAAAGAAAAAGAAGAACCGGAACAACTAGTCATTGTATCAAGAATCAAAAGATTACCAGCCTGATATGAACTCACTAAAAACAATCAAGAAGAAGAACTAAAGTCGTGATGAAGAACAGTGTACGAAAGAATTATGAATGAAAGCATTGCGAGATCCAGAACCAGAGGTTCTCTCATATGGAGGGAGGAGACTATGATGGTTGATTGTTCCAAGTACACTAGACTTATCTCTATATAAGTCATTATATTATCTGCAACATCCATAAGTCATAATTCTACATCAGACGAATGCAAAGAATGTTTTCCAGAGAAATCAAATAAAGAAAGTATAAAGAGAAATCTCAAGACTTTGAGACATACCAGAAAGAGACTCCTGTATGAAGATAAGAAGAAGACAACTTGGTGGAGAACCTCCAGTGCATAGAAAAAGCGTGGTGAAGATTTCCTATAACATCAAGATGACTACTCAGAAGATCAGATCTCATGATGAAAGAAGAAGTACCACATGGATATGTTCCAATTATCCAACTATGATATACTCTATTATTCAGATCTACATGAAGCTTTCATAATGTTCTAGACTATAGTACAAGCATTACACTACCCATGATGAAGTCCATAAAGAAGAAAATGATTTCTCCAATACATATCTCCATAGATGAGTAGATAAGCATACATTTTGGTAAAGCCTCTATCCAAGACGAAAGGACTTGCATACTCAAGATAGAGCTCGTGGAAATAACTCTCTTAGCTAGAAGGGAAGACTCTCCAAACTAGAAGAAGGTACACAAACATTTATTTTTGTGATTGAAATAACTCTCCAGTTAGGAGGGAGCATTGAAAATATTATTTATCTTTGTAATTGAAAAATAGTCCAGATTGGATAGATGCTTTCCTGTTCGGAAAGTGGGTTGAGATTTATGACAGATAGTGACTTCCCATTGTAGTTAACATGGGAGGCAGACTAATTGCTGATGTATCATAGACAACGACTTCCCATTATGGGGAGTGGTCTAGGAAAATCATTCTTCTTGGCATTCACTTTGAGTAGTGGTCAAGTAGAATTGTTCGCCTTGCCGGGAAGTCATTCTTTCGAAGTTCACAGTTGTGAGAAGTTTCGAAGAATAGTCTGTTTTGGAGGTTGATGCAGGACAAACATTCCTTGAGGGTTATACATTCTCTCTAGGTTACACTTTAGTGTCGGAGGAATGGCCCAGGGTGGGGAATGGTCCGGACAGTTATTCCTCAAGGGAAGACTCATTCTCTCTAGGTTACACTTTGTGTAGTGTTGGAGGAATGGCCCAGGGTGGGGAGTAGTCCAGGCTCAACAATCAGGGACAGTTATTCCTCGAGGGAAAACTCATTCTCTCCAGGTTACACTTTGTTTAGTGTCGGAAGAATGGCCCAGGGTGGGGAATAGTCGAGGAAAATCATTCCTTAGGGCAGACTCATTCTCTCCAGGTTACACTTTTTTAAGTGTCAGAGGAATGGCCCAGGGTAAGGAATGTTCCAAACATTTCTCGACGGCAGACTCATTCTCTCCAGGTTACACTTTGTTTAGTGTCAGAAGAATGGCCCAGGGTGAGAAATGGTCCAGGTTCAGAAATCAGAAATAATCCTTCCTCCTTGGTTGAGAAGAATGGGGCAGATAGCCCATTGTTGATATTCTATATTGAGGGCAGACATTCTTTCAGATTTCATAGATGTGAGTGAAAGATTGGCCTAGATGATCATTGTTGATATTCTATACTGAGGGAAAACACTCTTTCAAATCTCACAGACGTGAGTGAAAGATTGGCCCAGTTGATTCAGTTTTTATGATAACATTGTTTCTATGCAGATGAAGACTACTGTGGTGGTAGACATTCTTTAAAATCTCACAGACGTGAGTGAAAGATTGGCCCAGATGATATAGTTTTTATCATAACATTGTTTCTATGCAGGATGCTCTCAGATGTTTGTTATGAAGACTATATGATAGTAGATGAGGACTATTGTGGTGAATATGTTTCACCGTTTGCAACCATACGTTGCTGATCAAGTACGTATGTATTACTTGATGTGGTAGTGAACCACTGGATTGTAGTTATGTACTACTATGAATAGACACAGGTGTGTTCTATCCTTTTTCTAATTGCCTTGAAGACTATCAGTAGTTTATTGGAGATAATGATCATTCAGATGAATGATGAACAGAGATTTTCCAGACGGAAAACAGTTCATAGCTTTTAATCCTCTGGTATCACTCCATGGTGAGAGTGACTTATCCAACATCATATCTAATTACTCAGATGAAGTATGGTTTTAAGAATTGATGCAGCTGATGGTGATGGTGATGCTCATGATCTAGTCATGAAATAGTCCAGATGACTATATTGATGCTACTGGGTAAATGGTATGTTTTATGCTCAAGACCATTACCTGTAAATACCTTTCTAGCTAGGAGGGAGTGTTAATACTATGGTAGCTGCGGGAGGTATTTACCCCCACATGTGAACTTGACGAGAATAGAAGACTCCGGGAAGCAAGAGAAACCCTAATGAGTTGGCTAATAACCCTAGAAGCCTTGTCAGCTCAAGAAGATAATTTATATTAGGCTATTAGCCTCCAAGAGAAGAAGTCGGCCATAATTAATAATAATATACTGAACAGACACATAACCAAAAGGAGAAGTCGGCCCTAGCAAACTGGCAGGATTACTATAAATACAGGGCGTCAGTTCTCATTTGACAGCATCTCAGAATTGCAGTTTCCCAGTTGGTGCACACTGTAGTTGTAGTCTGGTGTGTAGGTTTGGAGGAGGGTTGCAGGTGCAGCTGCAGCAGCAACTAGTTTCAGTATTGGCTTGGATATCTCTTGGATAGGGTTTGGAACATATGATCAATCTTTTGTGATGCACTATCCTTGGGGATTGATGCGCTACTCTTTGTTTGGCTATCTAGCCTAGGGTTTTCTTCCAGAGGAATTCTTAGTCAAGGTTAAGGTGCTCGGAGGGAGGCTTTGGCCTATGGTTGGGTGACAAAGGTATCGTCAATGGTAAAATGAGCACACCATATTCTATATTCTAACACTTGAAAGTGTTAGGGTCCTAACCCACACATAGATAGAACAATATATTCAGATGTAATAAAGGTCAATATTAATAAGGCCTTTCAATAAAATAGAATAAGGCGGATGTAAGAAGACCTAATAGAAGCTTCTACTTCTAGAAGGATCTTCCTCTAGATGCTTCTTTTTAGTATAAATAGGAGTCAAGGGTATGAGAACCCTAGCTTGGATATTATTGTAATAGATCTCTGCTCAATTGGAGGTTTCCCTCTTGAAGAGGCCCATGAACATTGCTTTCAGATTCAAAGTGCTATTTCTGTTGTTATTCTTATATCATTCCAGTGTTATTGTGGTAAATGTTCTGGTTATATTGCTGTTATTCTGCCATTACTAGCATTTTATTTCAGTTCTACATACATTTTATATCTGGTATATTACAAGTGGTATCAGAGCGCTTTCCTCAGCAGAAAGTGGGTTAAATTTTTTTTCAGGGTAGAGACTTATTCCGACATCTTTAAGCCACAAATATCTATCGTTACGTGCATAAACCCACGGTTGAGGGATTCATACACACCGAAAATACAAGTGGTACTTAAGTGCACATCTGTTGGCCACCCTTGTAACCCCTATTGGTACCCCTTCGAGTGGTAGTGCTTTAGACAACACCTGTGTACGGATCGACCTAGATTACCTGAAACCCTCTTTAGATAAATCGATCGACCACCTGACTGCTATAGAGTCACCGATAACAACACTCGGGAAGATACTCTCTAGTACCTGGGTAGTCAGGTAGTACGGCTAAGGGTACGATCTATCCTCCTTAGTTAGTGCCCTGAGATATTGGTATGACTACTACTGTTGGACCCCACACGTATATCAAAGAGATATAGCATAGGGAAAACCCTTGTCTGTAGAACCCTTGAATACCTAACCCTTGGGGGATAGAAACATAAACAAATTAAAACATACAAGATCTGTTTCCATGCAACTATTTTCGGGTTGCCAAGTAAATACACATTTCTTTCTGGTTAAGCATTTGGGCATTTCCTCTCTGCAGTATTCTTCAAACCGGAGTATAACTTCGACAAAATATTTTTACCCCGCCCGCCCCTTTTCAGTTTCCTCATCCTCATAGCCCATACTCATAGCCAAGACTTGGAAGCTCGCTTCAACACCTTGCAATCTGGTCTCATTGAGACCCAACAAGAAGTGAAACACCTCAGTGCCAATGTTTCCGCCATCAATACAACCATGCAGTCCTCAATGGGGGAAATCAAACAAGACCTCACCACCTAGCTTGAATCAGTCTTTCTGGCACTCTGCACCAAACTGCATATCCCTACAGATAACCCTTCCTCTTCCTCACCTCCACATACTGAAGGCGACCATTCCTCTCATTCCCATACCTTGCAGATCCATCACTTTCATTGTGACCTACGCCTTCCACAGGTGGATGTGACCAAATTTGATGGCCCAGACCCCACTGGTTGGGTAACCCAAATAGAACATTACTTCTCTTTATACAACATTACAGATGACTTGGCCAAACTCCAGTATGGTGTTCTTCATCTAGATCAAGAACATTGGCAATGGTGGCAATGGAGAAAAACTTCTCGTCAAGGGTATATTGCTTGGACACACTTTGTGGTAGAGCTTTATGAATGCTTTGACACTGACACCAACCATTTGGGCCATTTGACAAAGATGAAACAAATAGTAATAGTGGAAGACTTTATAGCTGCCTTTGAGCTCCTAGATTTTAGAATAGAGGGCATGTCTGATACCTTTTTCTGAGAGTGTTTTATCAGTGGCCTCAAGGATGAAATTCGGGCCCATGTCCTCATGGCTTGGCCTGAGAGTTGGGTGGAGGCTACCAAAAGAGCTAAAGAAGCAAAACAAGTTGTATCTTATCAAAACTGCAAACCCTCCTTTATCCTTCACCCTAAACCAATAAAACCCACTACTCCCTTTGCTCCACTAAGGATCCAAAAATTGACTAGGGATGAAATGGATGAATGCCAACTCAAAGGCCTTTGTTATAACTGTGATGACAAATATTTCCCGGGCCATAAGTGTAAAGAACAAAATATTTTTATGGCCATCTCCGAGGAGATTTCAGAAGAAGATGAAGAAACTCCCTCTGTGTCTGAGTCACCTGAATCCACTGGCATAACCCCTCCCCTAGACCCTCTCGAAGTAGAACCAATCATTTTCCTCAATACTCTCACTGGCTTCTCCACTCCCCAAACCCTCAAGCTAATCGGTTACATCAAACATCAAAAGCTCACCATTCTAGTTGATAATGGCAGCACCCATAATTTTATTCATCGCCGCATTGCCCAAGAAACTCATTGCTACATCCACACCATCAATAATATCCAAATCATGATTGCCAATGGTGGTTCCATGAAATTTGGAGGGCATTGTGAAAATGGGCGTCTCCAAATTGGTGACTACCACCTGAAATCCCATATGTTTGCTATCGACATGGGAGGTTGTGACATTGTGTTGGGTGCAGACTGGGTAAGGACTTTGGGTCCCATTCTCATGGATTTTAAAGACTTAACCATGAAATTCAACCAGGAGGGCCACCAATATAAATTCCAAGGCATCACCACCGGTTCACCTGAGATCATTAGTTCCCATCGCATGGAAAAGCTGTTCAAAAAGGGTCATTCTGGTTTTATCGCCCAACTCCATGCCATACAAGAAACAGAGACACCCTCGATACCGCAAGACCTCCAAGACATATTTTCTAAACATCAATTGGTCTTTTCCACTCCCCAAGGCCTCCCTCCTTCCTGTGGTGTTCATGATCATTCCATTCCCCTTGTACCTGGAAGAATTCCTCCCAATATTTGTCTGTATTGTCACCCCTTTTCCCAAAAAAATGAAATTGAGAAAATGGTCTAGGAACTCCTTAATGTAGGCATTATCCTCCCTAGTATGAGCCCCTACTTGTCTCCTGTGGTCATGGTCCTTAAGAAAGAATATTCTTGGTGAATGTGTCCTGACTTCCGTGCCCTCAACAAACTTACCATCAAAGACAAATTCCCCATTCCTGTCATTGATGACCTCTTGGATGAATTGAGTGGCGCCCAATTCTTCACTAAATTGGATCTTCGTTAGGGATACCACCAGATACGTATGAAATAGGAAGACATTCCCAAGACTACCTTTAGAACTCATGAGGGCCACTATGATTTTTTGGTCATGCCCTTTGGCTTGTGTAATGCCCCCTCCACCTTCCAAAGCCTCATGAATCATGTCTTTCGTCCTTTTCTTTGCCATTTTGTCTTAGTTTTCTTTGATGATATCCTCATCTATAGAAAAACATGGATAGACCATCTTGCTCATGTGGATCAAGTTCTCCATCTACTCTCTCAGCACCAACGTTTCCTGAAATAGTCTAAATGTGCTTTTGGCGCCTTAGAAGTAGAATACTTGGGTCATCTGGTTGGAAAAGATGGCGTCAGGGTGGATCCTAAGAAGATTGAAGCTATGCAAGATTTTCGTCACCCACAAACTCTTAAGATCTTGCGTGGATTTCTAGGCTTAACAGGGTATTATGGCAAGTTTGTTAAGAATTATAGGAATATTGCAACACCTCTCACTGCTCTCCTAAAAAAGAACTCTTTCACTTAGACTCCAACCTCTGCTCAAGCTTTTCAGATATTGAATATGGCCATGTAAACCACTCAAGTCCTCGTCCTTCCTGATTTCACAAAGACCTTTGTGTTGGAATGTGATGCCTCAGGGAAAGGAATTGGTGCTGTCCTTATGCAAGAGGGTCGACCTTTGGCCTTTACCAGAAAGAAACTATCTGAAAGAAATCTGGGCAAATCCATCTATGAAAAGGAAATGTTGGCTATTCTACATGCCATGGATCTGTGGCATCCTTATGTATTGGGGAAATGTTTCCAAATTAAGACAGACCATCAAAGCCTCAAGTATTTTCTGGAACAACGCATTTCCTCCCTAGAACAACAAAAATGGGTGACTAAAATCTTTGGATATGATTATGAGATCATTTATAAGAAAGGAAAAGACAATGTGGTTGCGGATGCACTTTCCCGAAAATATGAAGATGAAGGATCCCTTTTTTCTCTTTCATTCATTGTACCAGATTGGCTCCAAGCCGTTCGCTAGGAATGGCTACAAGATCCCAAAAGTTTGCAGTTGATCCACCAATTACAGTCCAAGGTTCTAGCTTCCCTAGGGTACTCGTGGCTCCATGAGGAACTTTGATACAAAGACCGTTTGTATTTAAGTAAACAATCAAAGCTTAAATCCACGGTACTTTCTGAGCTTCATGCTACACCCACAACATGGCACTTAGGGTTCACCAAAACCTATGACAGGGTCAAACGTTATTTTTTCTGGGATGTTATGAAACATGACATTCGTAATTTTGTAGCTGAATGTGATTTGTGTCAACACAACAAGGGAGAAATAGTAAAATCGTCGGGCACACTACAACTGCTCCCGATTCCACCTGCTATTTGGAAGGATATCTCTATGTATTTTATTACTGACTTACCCAAATTAGGAAATAAATTTTTCATCATGGTGGTTGTTGATTGCCTTTCCATGTATGCTCATTTCTACGCCCTTCAACAACCATTTACAAAATCAACGGTGGCTCAAATATTCATGGATTAGGTCTTCAAGCTTCATGGCATGCCACACTCTAATGTTTCTGATTGCGACCCAACTTTCACAAGAAATTTTTGGCAAGAACTGTTCAAGATACAAGGCACCGAATTGCATCTCACCACAACTTATGATCTCCAGATTGATGGACAAACAGAAGTTGTCAACAAGTGTTTGGAAAGATATTTGAGGTGTTTTTCCTTGGAAAAGAAAAATTAGTGGGCTCAATGGTTACCCCTAACTGAATGGTGGTACAACACTTCATACCATACAACTACATGCATGACTCCTTTTGAAGCGATATATGGACATAAGCCACCTTCAGTTCTCTCATACTT
The DNA here is from genome assembly GCA_009831015.1 of Picea engelmannii. Lineage (NCBI taxonomy): Eukaryota > Viridiplantae > Streptophyta > Pinopsida > Pinales > Pinaceae > Picea > Picea engelmannii. The sequence goes on along the minus strand of ML813516.1, from coordinate 46,864 downwards.
ACTGGGTGCCTTGAAGGTCCAGGCGGTTGACCTAACACTTACAACGCGAGAGGCTATTTTCCATACCCTCAAAGAGATTTTGGTAATGTCACAGAATCGCATGAAGAAACAAGCAGATCAAGGTCACTTTGAATGTCAATTTGTAGAAGGGGATTAGATGTTTCTTCGACTAAAACCTTACAAGCAAACTTCCCTCAAGGCCGAGCATTGTCAGAATATAGCGCCCAAATTTTATGGTCCTTATACCATACTCAAGCGTTTGGGACAAGTCGCCTATCAGTTATATTTTCCCAACCATTTGAAGATACATCATGTTTTTCATGTTTCATGCTTAAAGAAGGTGATTGGAGCTAAGTGCCAAATTCAAACCAACCTTCCAAAGTTAGCTAAAGAAGGATCCATTTGGCTACAACCAGAAGTAGCTTTGGAATAGCATGAGCATCTCCTATGTTAGAGAACCATCAAGGAAGTGATATTCCAGTGGAAAGATACAACTCCAATAGACGCCGCTTGGGAACCAACTACCATTCTGCAACAATTTCCTCATCTCAAGCCTTGAGTACAAGACTATTTTTAAGGGGGCAGACATGTTAGGGTCCTAACCTGCAAATAGGTAGAACAATATATTCGAATGTAATAAAGGTCAATATTAATAAGGCCTTTCAATAAAATATAATAAGGAGGATGTAAGAAGACCTAATAGAAGCTTCCGCTTCTAGAAGGATCTTCCTCCATATGCTTCTTTTTAGTATAAATATGAGTCGAGGGTATGAGAACCCTAGCTTGGATATTATTGTAATAGAGATCTTCTCAACTGGAGGTTCCCCCCTCCAAGAGGCCTGTGAACATTGCTTTCAGATTCAAAGTGCTATTTCTATTGTTATTCTTATATCATTTCAGTGTTATTGTGGTGAATGTTCTGGTTATATTGTTGTTATTCTTCCATTACTAGCATTTTATTTCAGTTCTACATACATTTTATATCTGGTATATTACAAAAATTCTACGACACTAGAGTTATTCAACACATCATCCCTCTCAAAGAAGATGAAAAACCTTTCAAGAAAAATCTAAGATAGATCAATCCCCTGCTGTTGCCGCTAATTGAAAAAGAGGTAAAGAAACTTTATGAAACCAAAATTATTGTTTCTCTAAGATTTTTGAAATGGGTTTCCATCCTTGTGCCTGTAAGGAAGAAGAGCGACGAAATTAGGTTATGTTTGGATTTTCGGAAATTGAACAGAGTATCCCTCAAGAAAAACTACCCACTTCCTAAGATGGACTACATCCTGCAGAAGGTAGTTGGATCCCAAAAAATGTCCATGTTGGATGGGTTTTTAGGCTACAATCAGATCATGGTACACCCAAATGACCGGGAAAAGACAACTTTCATGACACCATGGGGTATGTTGATGTATGCTAAGATGACTTTTGGTCTTATGAACGTTGGAGCTAATTTCCATAGGGATATGGATATAGCGTTTGTTGAGGAAAAGGAAAATTTTATCATGATATACCTAGATGACATCACAGTGTATTCTGACTCCAACAAACAACATCTTGTGCATCTGAATAAGGTCTTCCAGAAATGCAGAAAGTTTGACATATCTTTGAATCTGAAAAAATCACATTTCAGAATGCAAGAAGGGAGACTGTTGGGGCACATCATCTCAAAGGAAGGTATATAGATATATCTCAGTAGGGTAGAAGGAATTTTGAAGATCAACACTCCTCAGAGCAAGAAGGATGTACAATCCTTCCTGGGAAAGGCGAATTTCTTGAGAAGAATCATCCCGAATCTAGTTGAAATTATAAAACATATCACGAGCATGCTCAGAAAGGGTAATGAGATCAAATGGAGCCCCGAAGCTAGGAGATCATTTGAAGACATCAAGGTAGATCTGACCAAATATCCTGTGTTTGTCAGCCCATATTTCACAAAGGATTTTATCTTATTCTCTTTCACCTTGGAACACACCATCGATGCTGTATTATTACAGAAGGATGGCCAAAATTTTGAAAATCCTATAGCCTACTTCAATAGGACATTGAGAGACTCCCCACTGAGGTATGATATAATGGAAAAAAAATCACACGCCTTGGTGAAATCCCTCAAAGAGTTCAAGACTTATATACTTCATTCCCACGTTATTGCTTACATGCCCAGAAATTCAGTTAGAGACATCCTGAATCATCCTAACCCTGAGGGGAGAAGAGGTAAATGGATCACAATCATACTAGAATATGATCTCAAAATCAAGCCCACAAAGATGATTAAGGTTTAGGGGCTCTCAATATTGATGGCACAGTCGAACTATTATGTTTTGTGAATAAACTTAATTGTTGATTTGTTGGAGAAACCTCAAGAAGAAGCAACCTCGTAGGTGTCTCAGAAATTCATCGATTCACCTTGGTACATAGACATTATTCATGTGTTGATAAATTTGCAAGCCCTCCAGGGTTAAGTAAAACTAATGATAGGTTTTTAAAGCTGAAGTCTACTAAGTTTTGCATCTTAGATAACTCTCTGTATTGGAAAGATCCAGGAGGGATATTGCTAAGTTGTTTACTAAAATATGACGTGGAAAGAGCTATCAGAGTATTCCACAAAGGCGATTGTGGGGGACATCACTACTGGAAAACCACCGTGCATAAAATCTTGAGGGAGTATTATTATTGGTCCAACATTTTCACAGATGTATACAAAGAAGTTTCCAGTTTCCACGAGTGCCAGATATTCGATGGAAGGAGAAGCTGCAACCCCTGCCATTGAAATCAATCTCGGTCGAAGCATTCTTCATGCAATGGGGACTGGAATTTATAGGAGAGATTCATCCACCATCCTCGGTGCAACATAGATGGATACATACGACTACAAATTACTTCACCAAATGGATCGAAGCAGTCCCAATGAGGTAGGATACCGACACGGTCATCATTCAGTTTCTGGAGACCAACATCTTGTCTAGGTTTGGGTGCCCTATCAACATCATCACGGGTAACACAACAACATTTAAGTCCAATAAAATGGAGAAGTTTTGTAAAAATTACAATATAACCCCGGGACATTCTATGACTTATTACCCACATGGTAATGGATTAGCAGAATCATCCAAAAAAAGCTTAACCAAGATTATTAAAAGGCTCCTGCAGGACAACAAGAAGGCCTAGCACAAGAATCTTATCTACGTGTTGTGGGATGATAGAGTCACTACCACGAAGTCCATATCCACGTCACCATTCCAAATTGTATATGGCGTGAACACAATTTTCCCTACCTCGTTGGGATTGCCTGTCAGGAAGTTGCTGCAAGAGAAAGAGGTCGAGCCAGATGACGCTCAGAGGAGGATAAATTAGTTAATTCACACACAACAAATGAGGGAGAAAGTTTTCAACTGGTCATAGCTTCACCAAGATAGGATGAAGAAAATTTTCGACAAGCACTCTAAGTAGGATGATCTTAAGGTGAATAATCTGGTGTTGAAGTGGGACGCGAGGAACAAAGACAAGGGGAAGCATGGAAAATTCGATCATCTTTGGATGTGACCTTTTAGAATCATTGCGTACCACATAAACAACACATATCTGCTACAAGAGCTTAATGAAGAACTCACTAGTGGGGGGCTTGTAAATGGTAGGTTCCTCAAACACTATCTGGTTTAGTAAGGTCTGTTTATTTTTTCATGTCATTGTAAATAGCCATTTCATTTTTTGTTTTCAAGGAAGGCATTTTGAGTCAGTATGTCAGCAAGAAATTGAATCCCATAGTGAAGGCCCTAAATTTATGCTAATTCTGATCGTAACTATGTCAAGAATGTCTAGGGTGTGTTTTTTCCATTGTTTTAGAGTCTGAAAGTCAAATAAGGCCAAATGGTCAGGGACCTGGTCTATTTCTCTTTTCCACTTCACTGGGAGGATAACATCCTTGTTGGAGCCAACTATTAGCGCTGTCATTTTTTAGTTTGAGTTAGTCTTAGTTGAGTCATGGTCCATGTGTCAAAGCGTGTGAGGTTAGGCACCAAATAACGAATGAGTCAAAGTCAGCAAGTGGTCAGTTTGACCCTTGGATTTGGGAAGGGATGTCAGAATCAAACATGTGTAAATGAGAAAGGTCTTTTCCCAAAAGGTCGGGTCCTGTCAGAAGAAGAGGTTTTACGTGCCAAAGGTCAAAGCAAGTTGTTATAATAATGGTCACATCGACAGATATAATGACCATCATCAACTCGTTATGAAGTCATAAAGGATAAGAAATAATGATGCTAATATCACGAATACTCTGCAACTCTTATCATCTGTACTTTACACACTCCGAAGTGTACCTGTCATGCGAGTGTGCTATGCAAATCTTAGGCCTGCTTCAAAACTTCTCATCACCATGGATTCAATGTCCCATGTCATGATTCCATCCCTCACCCATCTAGTTATAGATGCCAGTCGCTCTGCATGTATTCTATTTACCAGCCGAGTTTATGCATCATCTGTAACTTTTTCCGCAAGCCCTGAGTTTCTCACTGCGAGAAAGCCGATATCCATCAACTATGTCACAAACTAGGTTGGTCAAGATTTTTGTGTTTGTTCCATCTTAAATCATGGTTTGGAGTTGATTGAAGTTGGTCATCAGCTAGTTGTTCAGACGAGAAGTCCTCTCACGGTCATCCCCTCATCCTCAGAGTTCTTGTCACACCCAAATTCTCTTTCACGCTCCCCTTGCTACGACGAGCCTACCATCATAATTGTCACAACATCGACCCATCCCCGCACTAAGAGTCTTTGTGGCACTGGGGGGTTGCACAATGAATTCCCAAAATCATCCTCTCTTATCGCGCAAAGTACTTCTACCACCCCTCTGATAGGTTTGGGCTAAGAATATCATTGTCCTTTCACCGCACGAAGGGGGTGGAATCTTCACTACTGCACGCATGAAAAAAATACACGTTGCACCATGGAGACATCCAAAAACATAAGGAAAGGGGCATGAAGTGAAAGAACTGTAGTGTCTGAGCCTCAAAATTTGGCATTGGTAAATGAAGATCAGAATGTCAGATCATCTTTCGATCAGGTCGAATGCATGCTCCAAGAAAATCCAAGGATTCAATGTGAAACTGGTAGAATAGTTCGTGCTCAGATTCAATGGGTTCTACACGGTGATTGCAGGAATCACATTCTAGGTGATGGAGGAAACTCTATCAGTCATGAAAAATATCCCTTCGAGCAGGGAAAGGTGGTCTAAAGACATGCCTTTGGATGTGCTATGTTATGAAGAATTCATCAAACCAAAGTGCTTAAACGGGAAAGTCGAAATGGGTGTTTCAAGTCGATATCTACATGAGCCTTTTTAGAAAGTCTCGAGGGTGATTAGAAAGTATTTCACCTATGAAAGAAGGTCTGACAGAATACACCCACATCACATCAAATTGTTGGTACACTTAATAGGAAGGAGACTGTTTAACTTGCCTTTCTTCTTGCACCAGAGCCTTCGAGGAATGGCAAACATCATCCAAGCTGAAGCAAACCGACTGAAGAAGAACTTATCTCATATCTCACTAATCAAATTGTTGATAGTTGAGAAATTGAGGTGTTTGGGAAAGAGATAGGATCCGTTTCTACTTGTAGTTGACATCCCCAGGGACCCCAAAGGAGATCCCCCTTTACCCATGGGAAAAGAAGCATCCCACAGTGTGAAGGTAGAAATATGAAGGGCTATAGAGAAAGGAAAGACATTGGAAGCCTTATCCCCACAACAACCGATACCCTAGAAAAGGGGTAGGCTAAGGAAGGACATAGAGTCCAGGGAGGCCCAAGCCCCGAGCACAAAATCGTTTGCTGAGGAGTTACTCATGCACACTATTTGGCTGGAACCTGTCGAAGTTTCAAGGTGAGAAACCCGCGCCAGGCGGAGAAGGAAGGATGCCAAAGACATGGATATTTGTGAGCCATCGCAGCAGCTGAAGCAAGAACAACTCACTATTGCTGAGGTGTACCAGGAAAACAGGGAGTTGAGGAAGCAATTGGCAAAAAATACTGTCGAGACATCAACATCACAGGGCCGAGAAGGGAATGTGACTTGGTTCAAGAGGAAGCTCAGAGAAGTGCAAGACACGATCATCCAATTGCGTGAAGCACATAGAATGTCAGAGGAGAGAATTGCAGAGCACTTTAGGGAATGTGGACCAGCCATGGAAAACATCTGTGCAACTCTAGCCAGTGCACAAACGAAGTTGAAGGGGAACGCGGTCTTGCGAAGACAAGTACATAATATGAAAATGTGCAACTGATCTCTCAGGAAAACTCTTTAGATATCAAGACTGCAGATGAGGCCAGAAACATAATTGACCGACCCTGTTTTTTGTCTTTTCGAACGCAGTGAAAGTTTTTTTGTCCCTGTGTCCTGTTTCCTGCCGGGAAATAGGGGCTCTGACATGTACCCACGGGGCATACATCTATCACACAAATGCTTGAAACCCACATATCATGAAGGAAAAGTGTAGGATGAGCACATAACAATTTTGAATAAAGGCATTGTCCCCTGACTGGCGTTGTCATCTTGGAAACATTGGTGACAGTCCGTGGTTACCCGCCATATGCGCACCTCAGCCAATGATTGTGTGACATCAATCGAATTCGATACATTGAGTGGTAGGAGTCTGAAAAAACACTTGATTGTCCCGATAACCTGTCAAAGGAGAAGCATTGACACATAACTTCTTAACGATGGAATCTTGCTGATGACTAAACTGTTATGGCAACGACGTCAGTTATTGTATGATTGGGTACAATGAAGTTTATATTCTTAGTAAAGTGCCATCCAAGGGATCATTTGACATAGAATAATCAGAGCCTAGTTTATAGGGATAGTAGTTGGGGGGGGGAGGTCAGACCAAGCGACACATCTTTTTCTATATATTGCATTTTTTCAAATTAAGCCAGGTTGGTTGGAAAAGTAATGTAGACAATGACCGTTGAATGTAATTTTCAAACTTGATTGAAGTTTAATGCAAAGGTCCTGAGACTTTGATGAAAATATTCTAATGGTAGTAGTTTGACGTATTGTGACCTCTCTTATGTATGTGCTTCTTGTACTCTTTATATTCATGTCTGTATTTTTTATAAATCAGAACATTTTACAAGTCTAAAATTCACTGCGGGGTGCTCTAGATTTTGCCTTTTAGATGACTGTGTTTTCTTCTAAGTAAATTCAGAATTCATCTCCAACGGTGCTCTGAGTTGCTTTATGTGTTTTTCTCTCACCACCCACAATGACTTCTAACTAAAAGATCGTTGCCTACTTAGCCTTTATCCTCTCAAGTTTTAGTTACCAAGCCATTTATTTCTCTTGTTTTTTGGAATTTGACTCCATGGCCCAAGGTCTTGCATTCTCTTGCCAATAGAACTAGAAATATTGTACGAACATGTTAAATCTAGCCGACAATTCAAATCCATTACTTGTATAGAAACGAAGTCTCAGAGAGAGCCCTCTTTGTGTCAGAAAGGCTAGTTTCCAACCTTAAAGTTGGTTGTAGGTTACCTTTGTCATTCATTTTCTCAGCTAAAAGAGTTCACAGAGTGCTAACACCTCTAACAATTTACAAAACATTAATCCATTCCACCATATCCCCTCATAACTCACTCGATGTCCTTTCACCTCGACTATATCTCCTGGTGTCCTTTCTATAACGAATTTTGGAGAATTCTTGTCGATTTCATTTTCCTTTTGAGTGGTCCCACGATTTCCCTCATAACTGATACTCATGGCACCATGTTCCCATGGTGTTTGAGTCTGTACAAGGAGCCTCTTCCTTTTATGAACACCAACACCAGATCTTCGACGTATTGGTCTCTTAACCTATGTACACACCATCTACCTGAACAACATATCCATATATCCTTGTCGTCTCATAATCTGTTGGGGTTGGCATCCTCTGCACGAGTCCCATCGTCACTGCTACCCTCATCTTGACCGAATGACGCTTGGGAATACTAACTGTTTAGGAATCCATCTATCCAATCCCTTTCGCCATTGTCCAACCAATCTCATGAAGCCTCCAAGTGGTTGTCCTCCGCCCCATCCTATTCTCAACATCTAGCACCCTATCTAGAGGAATACCACTTAGCATTGTTGAAGATAATGCTTAAATTCTACTATTGTAATATGTAATTAGTTGTTGACAGAGTGTTACATTGTAAGCAAATTTTGATTAGATGTTT
>ML813516.1:0-38598 GCA_009831015.1 Picea engelmannii | reverse complement strand
GTATTTTGTTAATTGTTATGTTTTTTTAAGTAGCATAATTTAGGTTATTTAGAATTAACCTCACATAATTAGAATTAGTTACACATGATTTGTTAAAAAATTGATTCTTAGTGAGAATAATTAATTCATATTATAATTATTGAGAAATTATTAATTATTACTGAAATTATGGATATTAAGTAGTAAAATTCAAGTGAGAAGAGGTCAAGAGTCAATATGTATTTATGTATTTTGTTAATTGTTATGTTTTTTTAGTAGCATAATTTAGGTTATTTAGAATTAACCTCACATAATTAGAATTAGTTACACATGATTTGTTAAAAAATTGACTCTTAGTGAGAATAATTAATTCATATTATAATTACTGATAAATTATTAATTACTACTCAAATTATGGATATTAAGTAGTAAAACTCAAGTGAGAAGAGGTTAAATGTCAATATGTATTTTGTTAATTGTTATGTTTTTTTAAGTAGCATAATTTAGGTTATTTAGAATTAACCTCACATAATTAGAATTAGTTACACATGATTTGTTAAAAAAATGATTCTTAGTGACAATAATTAATTCATATTATGTAATATACCAGATATAAAATGTATGCAAAACTGAAATAAAATGCTAGTAATGGCAGAATAACAACAATATAACCAGAACATTCACCACAATAACACTGAAATGATATAAGAATAACAACATAAATAACACTTTGAATCTGAAAGCAATGTTCACGGGCCTCTTCGAGGGGGAAAAATCCAGTTTAGCAGAGCTCTATTACAATAATATCCAAGATAGGGTTCTCATACCCTCGACTCCTATTTATACTAAAAAGAAGCATCTAGAGGAAGATCCTTCGAGAAGCGGAAGCTTCTATTAGGTCTTCTTACATCCGCCTTATTCTATTTTATTGAAAGGCCTTATTAATATTGACCTTTATTACATCCGAATATATTGTTCTACCTATGTGCAGGTTAGGACCCTAACATGTCTGCCCCCTTAAAAACAACCTTGTCCTCAAGGCTTGAGATGAGGAAATTGCTGCAGAATGGTAGCTGGTTCCCAAGTGGCGTCTACTGGAGTTGTATCTTTCTATTGTACTAGCACTTCCTTGATGGTTCTCTAACGTAGGCGACACTCACGTTGGTCCAAAATTGCTTCTGGTTGTAGCCAAATGGATCCTTCTTCATCTAACTCTGGAAGGTTGGTTTGAATTTGACACTTAGCTCCAATCACCTTCTTTAAGCATGAAACATGAAAAACAGGATGTAGCTTCGAATTGCTCGGAAAAGCTAACTGATAGGCGACTTGTCCCACACGCTTGAGTATGGTATAAGGACCATAAAATTTGGGCACTAGCTTTTGACAATGCTCGGCCTTGAGGGAAGTTTACTTGTAAGGTTGCAGTTGAAGAAACACCTGATCCCCTTCTGCAAATTGACGTTCAGAGTGACCTTGATATGCTTGTTGCTTCATGTGATTCTGTGCCATGACCAAATTCTCTTTGAGGGTATGGAGAATAGCCTCTCGAGCTGTAAGTGTTAGGTCAACCGCCTGGACCTTCGAGACACCCGGTAAGTATGATTGAACTGAAGGTGGATTCTATCCATATACCGCTTTAAAAGGAGTCACGCATGTAGCTGTAAGGTATGAAGTGTTGTACCACCATTCAGCTAGGGGTAACCATTGAGCCCACTGATTTTTCTTTTCTAAGGAAAAACACCTCAAATATTATTCCAAACACTTGTTGACAACTTCTGTTTGGCCATCAGTCTAGGGATGATAAGCTGTGCTAAGATGCAATTCGGTGCCTTGTATCTTGAATAGTTCTTGCCAAAAATTGCTTGTGAAAGTTGGGCCGCGATCAGAAACAATAGAGTGCATCATGCCATGAAGCTTGAAGATCTGATACATGAAGATTTGAGCCATCGTGGATGCTTTAAACAGGTGTTTAAGGGAACAAAAATGAGTATACTTGGAAAGGCGATCAACAACCACCATGATGACGAATTTATTTCTCGATTTGGGTAAGCTGGTAATAAAATCCATAGAGATATCCTTCCAAATAGTAGGTGAAATCGGGAGCAGTTGTAGTGTGCCCAACGATTTGACTGTTTCTCCCTTGTTGCATTGACACACATCACATTCAAATACAAAATTACGAATGTCTTGTTTCATACCATCCTAGAAAAAAGAACGTTTGACCCTGTCATAGGTTTTGGTGAACCCGGAGTGCCCTGCTGTGGGTGTAGCATGAAGCTCAGAAAGTACCATGGATTTAAGATTTTATTGTTTACTTAAATACAAATGGCCTTTGTATCGAAGTTTCTCATGGAGCCAAGAGTACCCTGGGGAAGCTGGAGCCTTGGACTGCAATTGGTGGATCAACTGTGAACTTTTGGGATCTTGTAGCGATTCCTGGTGAACGGCTTGGAGCCAATCTGGTAAAATGAATGGAAGAGAAAAAAGGGATCCTTCATCTTCATATTTTCAGGAAAGTGCATCTGCAACCACATTGTCTTTGCCTTTCTTATAAATGATCTCATAATCATATCCAAAGAGTTTAGTCACCCATTTTTGTTGTTCTAGGGAGGAAATGCATTGTTCCAGAAAATACTTGAGGCTTTGATGGTCTGTCTTAATTTGGAAGTGTTGCCCCAATAGATAAGGATGCCACAGATCCATGACATACAGAATAGCCAAGATTTCATTTTCATAGATGGATTTTCCCAGATTTATTTCAGATAGTTGCTTGCTGGTAAAGGCCAAAGGTCGACCCTCTTGCATAAGGACAACGCCAATTCCTTTCCCTAAGGCATCACATTCCAACAAAAAAGTCTTTGTGAAATCGGGAAGGGAGAGGACTGGAGTGGTGCACATGGCCATCTTCAAGGTATGACAAGCTTGAGCAGCGGCTAGAGTCCAAACAAATAGTTCTTTTTTAGGAGAGCAGTGAGAGGTGCTGCAATCTTCCCATAATTCTTAACAAACTTGCGATAATACCCTGTTAAGCCTAGAAATCCATGCAAGCTCTTAAGAGTCTTTGGGTGAGGCCAGTATTACATAGCTTCAATCTTTTTAGGATCCACCCTGACACCATCTTTGCCAACCAGATGACCCAAGTATTCTACTTTTGAGGTGCCAAAAGCACATTTAGACCGTTTCATGAAAAGTTGGTGCTGAGAGAGTAGATGGAGAACTCGATCCACATGAACAAGATGGTCTGTCTAGGTTTTTCTATAGATGAGGATATCATCAAAGAAAACTAAGACAAAATGGTGGAAAAAGGGACAAAAGACATGATTCATGAGGCTTTGGAAGGTGGAGGGGGCATTACACAAGCCAAAGGACATGACCAAAAACTCATAGTGGCCCTCATGAGTTCTAAAGGCAGTCTTGGGAATGTCTGCCTCTTTCATGCGTATCTAGTGGTAGCTCGAACAAAGATCCAGTTTAGTGAAGAATTGGGCGCCACTCAATTCATCCAGGAGGTCATCAATGACAGGAATGGGGAATTTATTTTTTATGGTAAGTTTGTTGAGGGCATGGAAGTCAGGACACATTCGCCAAGAACCTTCTTTCTTCAGGACCATGACCACAGAAGACGAGTAGGGGCTCATACTAGGGCGGATAACACATGCATTAAGGAGTTCCTAGACCATTTTCTCAATTTCATTTTTTTGGAAAAAGGGGTGACGATACAGATGGATATTGGGAGGAAGGCTTCCGGGTACAAGGGGAATGGAATGATCATGAACACCATGGGAAGGAGGGAGGCCTTGGGGAGTGGAAAAGACCAATTGATGTTTAGAAATGATGGCTTGGAGGTCTTGCAATATCGAGGGTGTCTCTGTTGCTTGTATGGCATGGAGTTGGACGATAACACCAGAATGACCCTTTTTGAGTAGCTTTTCCATGCGATGGGAACTAATGATCTCAGGTGAATTGGCGGTGATGCCTTCAAACTTATATTGGTGGCCCTCCTGGTCGAATTGCATGGTTAAGTCTTTAAAATCCATGAGAATGAGACTTGAAGTCCTTAGCCAGTCTACACCCAACACAATGTCACAACCTCTCATGTCGATAGAAAACATATGAGATTTCAAGTGGTAGTCACCAATTTGGAGACACATATTTTCACAACACCCTCCACATTTCATGGAACCACAATTGGAAATCATGATTTGGAAATTATTGACTGCATGGATGTAGCAATGAGTTTCTTGGGCAATGCGATGATGAATACAATTATGGGTGCTTCCACTATCAACCATAATGATGACCTTCCGATACTTGATGTAACCAATTAGCTTGAGGGTTTGGGGAGTGGAGAAGCCAGTGAGAGCATTGAGGGAAATGACCGGTTCTACTTCGAGAGGGTCTGAGGGAGGGGTTATGCCAGTGGATTCAGGTGACTCAGACACAGAGGGAGTTTCTTCATCTTCTTCTGAAATCTCCTTGGAGATGGCCCTAAAAATCTTTTGTTCTTTACACTTGTGGCCTGAGAAATATTTTTCATCACAGTTATAACAAAGGCCTTTGAGTTGGCGTTCAACCATTTTATCCCTGGTCAATTTTTGGATCTTTAGTGGAGCAGAGGGAGTAGTGGGATTTATTGGTTTAGGGCGAGGGATAAAGGAGGGTTTGCGATTTTGAACAGATACAACTTGTTGTGATTATTTATCTCTTTTGGTAGCCTCCACCCAACTCTCAGGTCGAGCCATGAGGAAATGGGCTCGAGTTTCATCCTTGAGGTTGTTGATAAAACACTCTCGGAAAAAGGCATCAAACATGCCCTCTGTTCTAAAAGCCAGGCGCTCAAAGGCAGCTATAAAGTCTTCCACTATTCCTAATTGTTTCGACTTTGTCAAACGGCCCAAATGGTTGGTGTTAGTGTCAAAGCGTTCATAAAGCTCTGCCACAAAGTGTGTACAAGCCCTTGACAAGATGTTTTTCTCCATTGCCACCATTGCCAACGTTCTTGATCTAGATGGAGAACACCATACCGGATTTTGGCCAAGTCATCTGTAATGTCATATAAAGAGAAGTAATGTTCCATTTGGGATACCCAACCAGTGGGGTCTGAGCCATCAAATTTGGTCACATCCACCCACGAAAGGCGTAGGTCACGTTGAAAGTGATGGTTCTGCAAGGTATGGGAATGAAAGGAATGGTCACCTTCAGTATGTGGAGGTGAAGAAGAGGAAGGGTTATCTGTAGGGATATGTAGTTTGGTGCAGAGTGCCGAAAAGACTGATTCAAGCTGGGTGGTGAGGTCTTGTTTGATTCCCCCCATTGAGGACTGCATGGTTGTATTGATGGTGGCAACATTGGCACTGAGTTGTTTCACTTCTTGTTAAGTCTCAATGAGACCAGATTGCAAGGTGTTGAAGCGAGCTTCCAAGTCTTGGCTATGAGTATGGACCATGAGGATGAGGAAACTGAAAAGGGGCAGGCGAGGTAAAAAATTTTGGTTAAAAAAATGATATGGATGAATGTGATAAGGGCGAAGAGTTGAATCCAATGGAATAGGTCTCAAATAATGGTGAAAAAATTTCCAGACTTATACTCAAAGTTATACTCTGGTCTAAAGAATACCGCAGAGAGGAAATGCCCAAATGCTTAACCAGAAAGAAATGTGTATTTACTTGGCAACCCGAGCACAGTTGCGCGACAATAGATCTTGTCTGTTTTAATTTTGTTTATGTTTTTATCCCCCAAGGGTTAGGTATTCAAGGGTTCTACAAACAAGGGTTTTCCCTGTGCTATAGCTCTCTGATATACGTATAGGGTCCAACAGTAGTACTCGAACCAATATCTCAAGGCACTAACTAAGAAAGAAAAACTGTACCCTTAGCCGTACTATCCAACTACCGAGGTACTAGAGAGTATCTTGCCTAGTGTTGTTCTCGGTGACACTATAGCATTCAGGTGGCCAATCGGTTTATTTAAAAAAGGTTTAAGGTAATCTAGGCCGATCCGTACACAAGTGTTGTCTGATGCACTACCACTCGCAGGGGTACCAACGGGGATTACAAGGGTGGACAACATATGTGCGCTTAAGTACCACTTGTATTTCCTGCGTGTATGGATTCCTCAACCGCGGGTTTATGCACGTAACAACAGATCTCTGTGGCTTAAAGATGCTGGAATACGTCTCTACCTTTAAAAAAAATTTAACCCACACTTTCCACCGAGGAAAGTGCTCTGATACCACTTGTAATATACCAGATATAAAATGTATGTAGAACTGAAATAAAATGCCAGTAATGGCAGAATAACAACAATATAACCAAAACATTCACCACAATAACATTGAAATGATATAAGAATAACAACATAAATTACACTTTGAATCTGAAAGCAATGTTCACGGGCCTCTTCGAGGGGGCAACCTCTAGTTGAGCATAGCTCTATTAGAATAATATCCAAGCTAGGGTTCTCATACCCTCAACTCCTATTTATACTAAAAAGAAGCATCTAAAGGAAGATCCTTCTAGAAGCGAAGCTTCTATTAGGTCTTCTTACATTCGCCTTATTTTATTTTATTGAAAGACCTTATTAATATTGACCTTTATTACATCCAAATATATTGTTCTACCTATGTGTGAGTTATGACCCTAACATATTATAATTATTGATAAATTATTAATTACTACTGAAATTATGGATATTAAATAGTAAAATTCAAGTGAGAAGAGGTTAACACTCAATATGTATTTATGTATTTTGTTAATTGTTATGGTTTTTTTTTTAAGTTATAAGGGTTTTAGGCCATGCATAAATAATATATAATTATAAATTTCAACTGTTTAATAAATACTTATTTATGTATTTTGTTAATTTCAACTGTTTAATAAATACTTATTTATGTATTTTGTTAATTGTTATGTTTTTTTAAGTTATAAAGGTTTTAGGCTTTGCATAAGTAATATATAATTATAAATTTCAACTGTTTAATAAATACTTAATAATTTGGC
The DNA here is from genome assembly GCA_009831015.1 of Picea engelmannii. NCBI lineage: Eukaryota > Viridiplantae > Streptophyta > Pinopsida > Pinales > Pinaceae > Picea > Picea engelmannii. Next base: position 31,621 of record ML813516.1, on the reverse strand, counting down.
TTTATATTACATGTTTATATTACATTACATATAGCTATTTTATTAAAAAAATTCTAAAAAATAAACAATTCTGTTATTAATTTCATTTGTTGTACTATAAATATTTGTAAATGATTATCTGCTGTTATTTTCATTTGTTGTACTATAAATATTTGTAAATGATCATTTGCATAGATTCATCTCAATTCAGAAACTTAAAAAAAAATAATACTGTTAATTTCATTTGTTGTATTATAAATATTTGTAAATGATTATCTGTTGTATTATAAATATTTGTAAATGATTACCATGTGCGTGCTTCCAAATCCATTCTTACGTCGGTGTCCACAAGAACTTCAATCTCTTTACCCTTCCTCCAAATTGTCATTCTTAGATTTCCTTGTTCATCGTTGCTCTCGTCAAGAAGCTGGCAAGCATTTTCAACATCACGATAACTGGTAATTGGCTACTTTCAGCTATGCAGCCAGCATTTAATCCAACTGCTTTCCCGTCACAATCAATTACTGGCGACCCACTTGAACCTCCTCTTGTCCCTGAAGCTGCCTGCATATAAAACGTATTGAAGTCATTGTACCCATCCGTGCTATAGCAAGGGGCCTGTTGATCCAATCGGGCCAAGGTTCCTGCCATAACTGAAAGCTTCTCACCACTATCATTACCCACCACCCGGATCTCCAATCCAACAGCTGCAGTTTCTGGTGCAAGAGGGATTTCGTCACGTTCCATCAACCGAAGTGCTGCGGGATTAAAACGGAAAAATCCAAAATCGTGAACAGGGTCTCGGTAAAGGGGATAAACCGGAATCTCCTCGCTATTGAGGAACGTTGCGTCGGCAACAACAGGACCAGGCTGGACGACATGTCAGTTGGTGAGAATAATCCCGCGTTGTTTATCGATGACGAAACCAGTAGCATTATAGACAGCAGCAATCTCCGTATCAAAATTGCGAGTGGCGGTGACTTTTAGTGCCACCACTGCATTAAAAACCCTGCTTAATGCCTCAGTCCATTTTTCTGGTGTTGCAACGCTCTCCGTTCGTGCCTGATCAATTTCCATGGTTGGAGTTGTATATTCCACTGTCTACAACTTCAATCCATAAAAAATAAAAGTCTATATATCCAATTAATGTGGTGCATTAAGATGAATTTGGTGGGTCGATGTGTCGGCTGAGAGAACATGTATTTGAATAATTTAGTGTTTCCGCAATGCATGAATTTGGTGTGTATTCAATGCATGCATTTTCATGGATTTGGTGTGTCCATCATGTAAACTTGGAAAAACAACAATTTGTTAACTTAGTTCTATTATTCAATGTACTTTTACAATGAATTTGAATATGGTGTAAGAAGAAGAAATGCTCTAGGAACGTGCACATGTTCCTAAACACACACATGCTCTTATAAGTCATTCCCTCATTCCTTCGACTCTCTTTTTCTCTCCTACATCTACCCCTCCTCTCTATCTCCCTTTCACTCTCCTTCTCTAACCCCCCAAACGACCTCTCATGGCGGGATAAAAGAAAGACGATGGGATAGGAGATCCTTTTAAAACATTGCTCGAGGAAGCACTCACGCAACATAAGAACAAAATGATGGATAGTTTTGTGCAAATCCTTTAGCGACTACCAACATGCGACCTATCTTCCTCGAGCGGAAGCGCCGCCCCCTTCATGGTATAAATCAACTTTGATATTCTCATATTTGAAGGTTAGATCGACACAGATGTTGTAAACAAATGGTTGAATCTGCTAGGAGGGTATTTTTCTGTCCATAACTTTTCGAACAGAGAAAAGATTATGTTTGCGCTCCTCAAAGTTGTTCTCCATGTCAAAGATTGGTGGGAGACTTTCTATGAGAAAAGAGAAACAGAGGAACCCTCATTATTTATAATCGCGGTCACTTGGGAGTCTTTCAGGGATGCTATCAAGGAATAATACTACTATGTCGGAAGCTATAACAACATGTATACAAAATAGACTACACTGTGGCAACAAAGAGACCAATGAGTGCTAGAGTTCACAAATATCTTCCATACCTTGCACACGAAGGTGAGTATCAAAGATTCTGAGTGGCATCTGGTGCTCAAGTATCGCAGTGGTCTGCATAGATACATCCAAGCCGAAATGGAGTTTTTGGACATCTCATTATTGGGTGCGACCTATCGATATGCCGTCAAAATCGAGCAAAATCTTAAACAAAAGACGTGGAAACTTGGGCATGGGAACCCCTCACATCAAAAGCAAATAAAGGGAATCCCCAACATGCAGAACAAAGGACAGAGCAAAGACAAGCAACCACATGACAACCAGTCTAGGCCGCAAGCAAAGAAGGACACCAGAAAGACAAAGAAAGATACCGGGAAGTGGTGCGACTTCCATAAGAGCCCCTGGCATAACACAACTGATTGTCGCTCAAAGCAATTACTGGTGGCTGAGTTGAAAGCCTCTGAATCAAATGCAGGTTATGACTCTGAGTCATAACTAGAAAGCGGGAGACAAATCATTGATGTGAGACCCAATGCCACCGTTGCTACCACTAAGGTCCAACTCGGTGAACTAGATGAGCCAGAAGAAGACGAGTGCCTTTTTCATTCACAGATGTGGGTAAACGACACCCAGTTGAACTTTATCGTTGATAGTGGTAGCCAAAAGAAACTCATCTCAGAAGAGGTCAGAAAATGGTTAGCCGTGTTGACAACGCCGCACCCGTAGCCCTACACCATTGGATGGCTCCACCAAGGAAGCGATCTTCACGTCAACCAACAGTGTTGCTTGTCGTACAACATCAAGCCCTTCAAAGATGAGGTATTATGTGATGTTTCTCCTCTCGAAGTTTGTAATGTTCTTTTGGGCCAACCTTATTTATGGAAAAATCATGATGTATATGAGTCTAGGCCTCGTAGTGTTATTATTACTTTGAACATGAAATTGTACAAGATACCTGAAGCAGTCCCACCTAGTGTTATTTCCTTGATCTCTGCCAAGCAATGCAGGAAGGTCATCTCTTAGACCGGTAAGTTTGTCTTCTTCGTGATTCACTCTCAGAGAAAGCAAAATATTGTAGCCACATCTAGGGCTTCCGCGACTAACCTCTCCACACAGCAGAAGCAAGTGGACAAGATTGTGACAGAATACAAAGATATCTTCTCCTTACCTACTGGGGTACCTTTGCACTATCAGGTCAAGCATCCCATCAATCTGACCCTCGACGCACCGCTTCCCAATGAGATAGTCTATCGCCTCTCTCTGTTAAACAATGAGGAGATAAAGCGAAATATCTAAGAACTACTCCACAAGGGGCACATCCATCCCATCTCATCGCCTTGTGGGAGCCCAATCGTATTGGTGTAGAAGAAAGACGGGACCTGGAGACTCTGTATTGATTACCGAGCCCTAAATAAAATCACAGTCAAGAACCGATACCCGATTTCTCGAATCGATGATCATCTTGATCAACTCAAGGGGGATAAATACTTTAGTAAGATTGATCTTAAGTGTGGCTACCACCAGGTCCCGATAGAATAGACAGATGTATGGAAGACCGCCTTCAAGTCAAAAGAAGGTCTTTTTGAATGGCTGGTCATGCCCTTTGGTTTGAAAAATGATCTAACAACTTTCATGAGGATGATGGATCATATCCTGTGACCTTTCACCAACACTTTTGTAGTGGTGTATCTGGATGACATCCTCATCTACAACAAGACTTGGGAGGAACACTTGCAGCATATTCAACAGGTTCTGCACACCCTGCAACAACATAAGCTATATGCCAACTTGGAAAAATGTTCCTTTGACATGTTCAGTACCTAGGCCACATCGTGGATCAACATGGTGTGCATGTGGATCCAACCAAGATCCAGGTCATCCATGATTGGTCAGCCCCATCCACACTCACTAAGATTCAAAGCTTCTTAGGCCTTGCCAATTTCTATCGTAGGTTCATGTTGGGATTCTCCCGTATTGCATGGATCCTCAGCCAAGTAACCGGGGGTGGTGGTAAGGAAAATTTTGTGTGGGGCATGTCCTAGCAACAAGAATTTGATGATTTAAAAAAGTGCTTGTGTTCAGCCTCGATACTCTCATTAACAGACCTGCAACAACCCGTTGAGATTGAGATAGATGCTTCAAAATATGTTGTGGGTGCAGTTCTCACTCAGCACAACCACCCTATGGACTATCATAGTGAGACACCATCGGATGTTGTCTTTAAGTACCCTAATTATGACAAATAAATGTACTCCATTGTGCAATCCTTCCACAATGGAGACATTGCATTCTCAGGAAGGAGACAATCAACCACACAAATCATAATCCATTGTAGTTCATGCAGACACAAGTAAAATTGCAAAATGACCGCCATTAGAAGTGGTCCACATACTTGTAGCAGTTCCACCTCAACATCAAGTATAAAATAGATAGTACCAAGCGAGTCATTGATTGCCTCAAGTGACCTCCAGTCGTGGAACTCACCACAGTGATAGACTCTTGCGGCCATGAGATTTCTCGATGGCCCAACCTCTATTAGACAGACCTTGACTTCTCCACCACATACCAAATGTTGGACACAAACTCAATTGTTGCTAATTTCCATCTTCAGGATGGGATATTGTGTCGAATGGGCCATCTCTACGTTCCATCAAGAGAGCAAGTGAAGCTTATTTGGGAATCCCACTATAGTCGAGTGGAATGACACTTCAACGTCGAAAAGACAGTGGTAGTGCTGCAAAAACATTTCTACTGGCCGAAATTTCAATAAGATGTCAACAAGTATATCAGGTCCTGCACTTCCTGCGCTATTACTAAACCGACCACTAAGAAACATGGCCTGTACACCCCCCTTCTTACTCCTGACAAGCCATGGGAATCCATCTCAATGGATTACATGTAGGGCCTTCTGTCCACCAAGAGGAGCAATGACTGTGTTTTTGTGGTTGTTGATTGCTTTTCCAAGATGGCGACCATGGAGAACATCACAATAAAGGCCACTGCCAAGATCTTCTTTGAACGAGTATGGGTACATTTTGAAATCCCAAAAACCATTGTCTCAGATCGGGATAGCCAATTCCTCAGCACATTCTGGTCGAGCCTCTGGTCACTACTGAACACTAAGCTCACTAAATCCACTGCCTTCCACCCCGAGATAGATAGCCAAACTGAGGTCACCAATCAGATGATCGTGTACATCCTGTGCATGTACAATTCCAAGCACCCCTTCACATGGGATGAGAGTCTTCCCCATGTTCAACTTAGCTACAACTAAGCCCTACATAGCTCAATCCACCACAACCCCTTTCAGGTCGAGTTGGGATTCCAACCATTGGGTCCCATGGATGTTTCATTAACTCTTGCGACCACCTCCACTGACTCATCTCCTACTCCAAATGAAGCTGAAAAAGCCTCCCGTTTCATTGAGTGGATCTAGCACATCTGCCAACAGGCTCATGATATTTTACAGAAGTCCAATGCCAAGTACAAGAAATGCCATGATCAACATCAGGTGCCACATAAGTTTTAGGTGGGAGACAAAGTGTGGTTGCACTTGTAGAAATAATGCCTTAGAGGGCCCCATCGGAAGCTTCTCCCACTCCATTATGGACCTTATACCATAACCAAGGTTGTGGGTGACAATGCTTTTGAGCTCAACATTTCTCCTTTCCTTGGCCTGCACCCAATGTTCAACGTGGATCTCCTTCAGCCATATTTCCCACCATTATTGGACACCTCATAGATAGAAGAACAATTGACACACATAGAGCTCAACTATGACTTCATGCAGTAGGAATCCAATGATCATATTGTGGACACATAAGTCAAGGGCACTCGCCAACAAAGGATCCAGCTTTATCGAGTTGTCAAAGCAAGCCAACTCGTGCACCAAGACAAGTGGCTCACCCAGGGCCAAATTCAACAGAAATTTCCTCATCTGATGGGGGAACTCAACACAATGGAGACCATTACTTATTAAGGGGGGATTATTGATTTAGATGGATGTTGGTGTCCTCCCACCTATTCCAACTAGCTCATTTTGGCAGTTTTCTAGTTTGACAATTTTTTTCTAGTTTTCGAGTCCTCGACTTCCAGGGCCGTTTTGAGGCCCTAAACAACATTTTTAGGGCCTGCCATAGGTAGAATATACATGAGGATAGATTCTGATGGAAACATGTGCATTCCTTGGATATACCTTTTCAATGGGTTATCGTGCGCCTAAAACGAAGATCGTATGAAAAAGTTACGACTGCAGGAAGTTGATGTACAAACTTACCCCAACGGGGCCCACATGACTTTTGACGCTTCATCTCCCAGGGTTAGGTTTTTGTATGTCTAGGGTGTTGGAATTCCTGTTTTTTGTAAGAAGTCTTGGAGAGCCTCATTGTAACCATATTCTTGTGAATGAGCGTAGTCGTCACATCTCTTCTCAGAGATAAGTGGCCACCATTCTAACAAGTTTGTTTTCCGTTGCATTTTATAGTTTCATCACATTTTCTTATTGAATATAAACCAGTTTTACTGTATCTCTTTATTCTTGTGTTTCTATGTTAATAATAATAATAATTTGTATTCATTCCATTCTGCTCATAAAATTCAGATCACTTTCTCTCTCTACCGCCTCCTCCCTCCCACTATATCTCCTCTCTTTCTCTCCTACATATACCACCTCATTCTCTCTCTCCTTGTTGTTAGTCTCACTCTCACTCTCTCTGCCCCTGTTTCTCTCTCCCTCCCCAACTCCTTCTCTTTTCCCCTAGTTCTACCTCCCTTTCTCTATCTATCTAAAGGTGACGTAGGGATCACATCAAATAAAGGATATGTGCAACAGAGAAATGTAGCCTCACATATAAGGTGAGTGTTAATTTCTTCTTCTTCTTCCAATGGAGTACTTATATGAGTACTTATATGAAGATGACCATGACCTAGACCATGAACTAAACCTAGAGCATGACCTAAACCCCCCTAGCTCCATCTAAGCCTAGCCATAACCTATACTCTACCCTTAACCCCCTCCACACCCAAGACCTAAGTGAAGTATGCCTATACCTCTTTTTTAATAATGATATTTTATGGATATGACCATTCACCTACGGTAAAATAATGATTTCACATGGTTTAATGATGATTATGGTATGCTTCTTTTTTCTTTTAATTTTAATATAAGCATAATCTTTTAGTGGATTCGATATTTTTTATTCACAATCAGTGTTGTACATGCCCTATATTATGTATGACAAAACACTTAACTATATGTACTCTCACACACACTCTCTCTCTACCCCCTGCCTCCCTTCCTCTCTCCCCCTCGCTCCCACTATCTCTCCTCTCTCTCTCCTACATATACCATCTCTCTCCCACTTCTCTATCTCTACCCCCCTCTCTTGGTCTTCCTCTGCCACCCTCCCACACTCTCAAACAATCCGTCCCTACCCCCTTCTCTCTTTACCTCTTAGATCTAACCCTCTCTCTCTCACTCCATGTATCCCACTCCCTCTCTCTCCCCCACTCTCCCCACCTTGCTCTCTTTTCTTATATCTAACCTCCCTTCCCTCTCTCTCCCCCCTTCCTCCCTCTCTCTCTCTCTCTATCCCCCCACTCTGTCTCCTTGTCCCTCACTCTCACACTCTCTCTTTGTCTTCCCCTCTCCCCCTCTCAATCTCTCTTTCTTCCTCTCTCTACACACCCCCTCCCTACATTGGGAGGAAATAAATGGCCTTGACTTAGACATGTCAATACGTAGACCTAGACCTAGAAATAACAAGACCTAGAAATGGACAGAACTAGACCATGACCTAGAGCTATACGATGACCATGCCAATGACCATGACATAGACCTAGATCTAGAGCTAGACCATGAACTAGACCATCACATAGAGGTAGAGGTAGAATTATACCATGAACTAGAACTATACAATGACTATGACCTAGATCTTGACGTATACCATGACCTAGGCCCCCTTAACTCCATCTAAGCCTAGGAATAACCTATACTCAACCCTTAACCCCCTCCACACTAGAGCTCTAAGTGCACTATTCATATACCTCTTGTTAAAGGCCCCACAACCCTTGCACCCACATTGCCCACATATTGGTGCTCTAACCATTACTCTATTCTTTAAAACACTTTCAATCCTAAGCCCTTAGGTATTAGTTATCCCTATACCCTTATACATAATTATTCATAAACATGTTTTGTCTATAATAAATGTTATATATGTTGCATTAAGAGTGCACACACACTCTTGTGACTTGAAAGCCTTGTAATTGTCACTAATTTATTCCCAAAAATAATGTGTGCGTGTTACTAGAACGCACACACATTCTAGGAACACACGCACGTTCCTACTGGGAATTTTTTTGTGCTAAACACACTCCACTACCTCATCTATCTCAAGCCCGACAAAGCAATGCTGACATCTACACACAAAAATAGCACAAAGAAACATATTTTTGTTGCATTATGTTGTCATTGATGTCAAAGAGTTGATGTCAAGTATTTTCATTCTATCATTGATGTATTGATTGTTGGATCATGTGATCTTAGATGTAATTGATGTCTCAGTGATAATTTCATGAGGTGTCATAGTGATGTGTTGTCATGGGTTAATGTTCCATATGGATTGATGTAAAGTTTGATCATTGTTTTCTTATCATGGCTGATAGGAAGTACCAAATGGATGAAATCCAAAGTGCCCCCCTTATGGTGAAATCCCTCACAGGAAGATGCTTTGTGAATTCCAAATGGTTAAGTGGTTGAGTCATCCTAGCAGTATGGTTAGGGAAATCAAGTTTGTTTGAGGAATAATATTATGTAGATCAATGAATTTGGCAGTAATAATATTCTAGATGGATAATGCTTGTCATGCCATTTCCGGTGATATGTGGAACATCACGTAACTCCTCATGGTTAGAGAGTTATGGCCATGTGAAGTTGGAGAACCCTCATGTGTTGTCTAGAAGCCCCAAGAAGGTCAAAGAAGTCAAATTATTCTAGAAGCTGTCTATTCAAAGTGTTTAGTCATGGGTTAAGTGGACGTTGGAACAAGAAAACAATTAAAAATAAATCAGTTGCAACTAGAAGTGGAGAAGTTACTATTTGTGGAGAAAGTAGTTATAAGTGGACAAGTGGTTAGAAGTGGGTTAGCCCCCAAAAGAAGGAAGTTAGTTAGAGTTGGTTAGATAAGGAAGCTAATTGAATAAGTATAAATAAGAGAGAAAGGGTCTCTTATAAGTGAATCTTTTTAATATATTTTATATCTATTCTAGTGAAAGATTCATTGTAGGTACTCATGGACGCATCAAAAGTTTCGTAAGTCGGAGGTTTTGACAGTGAAAGTTTCGGAGGTTGAGAAACCCTATTTTTATGAAGTGGTACGTGGGATGAAAGAGAGAAGGGCACATACAGTTGAGAATAACATGAAAAACTGAGTACGTGTTGGTGCCAAGTTCCCAAAGTCTGAAGCAAGTTTCAAATCAACATTCTACAGGTTCAGATCTATTACAAAGGTTCTCGTATGGGTAAATATTGTATTGATGTTTATACTTGCTCATGGTATGGTTAATACTTGAGGCATTCTTTGTATGGTTTTAATGATGTCTAGCAGGTTGGTTGAGTATTTTTGTTTTTTTCTGATTGAGAGATATCCATGATCTGTGATTGTGTATGCATGAGGAGCATGTATAGGTTATTGGATGGTATAGACATGCCTGTGATTGGTTATGGTATAAATTGGGAAGTGACAGGAAGATTGTAGTGACACATCACAAGTGAATGTGACAGAGGTAGAAAGGGTCTAAAGGGCCAAAAGGTTGAAGTTTCAGAAACCCTAGTTTTTGAAGATGTACACAAGATGACAGAAGGAAGAGCATGTACATGCGTGCACTGCATTACAAGAAGGACGTGTACATACACATGATGCACTATTGACAGGTTGTGTACCTGTTGGAAGATTTGGTTTTGTCCAGAAGTAGGGTCTTTTTCTTGAGGATTGGATTTCTCACATCTCATTTTTTTTTTAGATCTGCAAGATGAGTCTTGCATTGAGAGTTGGTGCTCTTGTGGAGTTGTTTCTCTTTTCAATTGATGTTGATAAACCCCAAGGATTGTAGTTCGTAATACAAAATAAACTTAATCACATATCTTGTGTTCCTTGTGTTATTTATGTGATGGTTTATTGATGATGTTTGCTGCTGAGATATGATTACATACAAACAACTAGTTATAAATGAAAGTAATGAATATTGAGTAAATGATGATTTCTAAAAAAGGTGTTTTATAAAGAAGTTAAAAAAGAGCCCTACACTAATTCAACTCCCCCCCCCCCTCTCAGTGTGTTCAATGTGTCCAACAATTGGTATCAGAGTAGGACTTCATCATAATCCTTACAAGCTTGAAGGAGATCCACGGACACACAAATGGATGAACATGCAAATGAAGTTCCCCTCTTTGATGAGATTGATTACTCAGCATGGAGAATAGAAATGAAAGGTTATTTGAAGGAAGAAGGAAAAGGTATTTGGAATGAAACTATTGGTGGATCATATCCCTTGAAGAATAAGTCAAATTTTGTAGAACAAAAAGAAGAAAAGAAGAATGATGCATTATCTCTCAAGACCATTTTCAATGGCATCTCAAGTTTTGTCAAAGAAAGAGTGGGACAATGTACTTCCACCAAGGATCTATGGTTGAAAATAGAGAAGGTATACCAAGATAAAGAAGACAACGCCATCAAGGAAAATTGATGCAGACCCCCCTACTCTCCCTCGGGGCTGCACGACCTCTCGGTCTAGGATCGTTCAAATAAAAGAGTCTGATCGACTCTTCGAGCCTCTACTAGACCCCAAATCAATTTACACAGGTCCCATTTCCTTCAAAGTGTAGGTTCTGTTGAACCCGTGGGATCTTTCCTGGCCTCTTTGAAGAATTTGAATAACATGCGCTAACTTCCCTCGCTAGATCCTTCCCTTCATATGACCTCGGGCTATGCCCAGGTGCCAAATCAAAGGGTGCTTTGGAGCTTCAGGCTTCGAGTGTTTTCTCTCATCATTCGCCAATTCCCCCGAACTCCGATCTCTCGAAATTATGACTTGGCACATGAGGGATCGACAACCCCGACTTCTTTTCCAATCAACGACCCTGATTATTTTAGGTTCCGGTGCTTCAATAATTTTTGAAACATGACTCCACAAAATATCTAGAGTAACAAACCTATGAATTTCATGATTTCCTGACATGCATCCTCCAATGTCAATGACCCAGATCTATTTAAGCTTCGACTGATTCTCCCTTTTAATCTCTTCGAAGTTCATGGTATCTGGAATGGCCAACATGACGACACACATCCTCCCTTATCCTATGATCACGATTTACTTTGGTACTTCAAACTTCGGGAGTTCTCAACTCGTGCGACCCCAATTTCCTCCAAAGTGGCTATCTTATGAAATGGAAGATATGTTGACACCTTTCCTCAACAAATGAATGACGTAGATGAACTACGACTCTCTGGGAGTTCTTGTTCAACACACTCCTTTTTCTCCCAGAGTGACTTTTCTCCGAAATAGTAGATCTTCTGCCACACATCCCTCTCCAACAAATGGTTCCTATGAAATCCAGCTCTTCATCCTCGAGAGTTCTTTCCTCCTCTTTGCGACTCTTATTTGGAGTGCCTTTCCTCCGAAGTATCAGATCTGCCGATGCGTGTCCTTCGAAACGAACGACCTAGATATGTTTTGACACTTTGGAACTTTGGCAATTCGCGCTTCATGCTACTTCTTTCCGATCTTATCCTCCGAAGTGCTCCTCTTCCAAAGTAGCTAATATTCCACCACGCGTCCTCTTTACCCAACGATCAGGATTCTCTCTACTCTTCGAACTTTGGAAACTTTTGATGCTGCGCTACCCCTTCCTCTCGGATAAATTCTCTTTCGAAAGAGTTATACACTGACATGTATCCTCCTCTGGATCTACGGTCTAGATGGGTTTGGGTTTCATAACTTCGGACTTCGGAGCTTATACGATCTCACTCTCTCCTTGTCCACAAACTCTCAGAATGCTTCTGCTGCGGTGTTTCAGATCTTTCACCACCTGTCCCTCTGGATGATGGAAGGCCCCTAACCTCCTCTGGCCTTTGGAGAATCCTCGCTCCTATGTGCATAAAGAGACGTAAATCTCGTCCAGTTTTCCCAGATCTAATGATCTGGAATGATCTTGATACCTCCTGGATGGATCTTGATGGATAACTCATGAAACCTTCAGAGCTTCATTCCCTTTAAAGATTTATCTGTGCTATCTCTCTTGAGATTTGTTTCTTGAACCCTTTGACTCCTCAGAGGACTACTCCGACACTTAGTCAGACTTCCAATCTATGAACTCTTTGTAACAGATTCTTACGCAAGACTTAGCTTCTTGCGGGTGACTGTGCACACCTTGCAGTAGTCTCTTTGCACTCCTTGCAAATGGAAGTTCCACGCTATCTCTTCTGAGCTTGTGAGTCGAAACAAAATTCGTCAACTCACTCCTTGTGGACTGTATGCACACCTTGCATGAAATCAACGAAGATAAATGATTAAAGCTTATCCAAATGATTCACAAGTTTATATACTCAATAACATGACTCATTCATTCATGAAAACATAAAATAACAGGGAAACTGTAAACAATAGAAACACCATGTGTTGGGTCAATATATCCCTCTATTATATTCATTCAAATTTAAATGGCTACAACTTTGCTAAAATAAAATTACATTCAGTAACAACTATCTCCTACTAATCTGCAGCCTTATTTAGGCATACAATGATCTCCTACCAATATGCAACAGCCTTATTCAGGCATACAATGCATCTACTTATACAAGAGGTCCTCTAGGGTTTCATCCACTACCTATATACTCCAGAAAAAAAATAACTACCACTTGAGTTCCATTACATTAAATTCTTGGAGTGAGACTCCTAGATCACTCGTGATCCTTCAACTCCCAAGTGTTTTGATCTTCTTCAGTTTTTAATCCATTCATTTTTTTTTTTGCAGGAAACACCAACATTAATATTCTGAATTGATTCAAAGGTGTGCTAAGGCACTGAGTTGTCTCTCCACGTGTGCTTGATGACAATGCTCCTGCATCATACTCCATTTATAGGAAAATCATGAGCTCCCACTCATGGATCCCTCTGCTCTGCTATTGATATCCTTCAGTGTCCCATACCTTCTCTTGGAGCTGCCCATCTGCTCCTTTTCCTTGCTTCTTCTTCTGCCCTGCTGCTCCTGCATGTTTTCTTCTATCCCATACTTCTCTGTTGGCTGCTCCTTGTGCTGCTTCCAACATCAAACTCTTTACCTCCTCTATCACCTTTTCCAACTGGTCCAATGGCTGGCTCTTCTCCTTAATCTTATTTTGCTACATCTCCCTTTCATCAAATTCCAACTTGAATTGTTGGATTAGCTGACTTTGCATCTTTACCCTTCTCTCCAGGGCCTTCAGTTCTTCACACATATCAACAAAATCCTTGATATGTGCTGCTCTCTTCTCTGTTGTAGGTCCAAATTCTACAGTTATCTATTGCTCAACTTCCTGGTTGAAAAATTTGATCCATTCCTCTAAATGCTCTTCTCCTCTTGCTACTACTGTAGGTTCCAATTCTTCATGTTCATCTTTTTGGCTGAAATTTTCGAGTAATTCCACCCAATGTTCTTCTTTCTCCATCTCTTGGGCACATTGAAATGTGTTCTCTTCCTCCTCCATGGCAGTCTCTGTTGGTTGACTCCTTATATCATGCATGCTACTCTGTTGTGTTTCATCCTCACCAATGGATAGATCAATTTGATCCCCTACATCATCTTCATTTCCCATGGCACTAGTTGACCACTCTGTTGCATACTCTAGTTCTGCAGTCGATCACCATTGAGTTTATGCTCAGATTCCTTCTCTGACAGATTGAATTCTGTCATATCCCTTGTTGGCATATCTTCAACTTCCTCCAGCTACTCCTTGTGCTGGAATCCCATCTCCCTTTGCATGACTGCATCCTGGCAGTCCTTTTCTGGTTCTGGATTGTTCAACCAATCCTCCAACATCTTCAACTCTTGCTTCCATTGAGTGATAAATTCCTCTAAATGATCCTCTTTTGATACTGGGGTAGACATCAATGTCTTATCCTTCTCCTCTTCTCTGATACTCCTTGCTTGATGTATTTCCTCTGCTGCACCTACATCACATACACAGTTAGTTTTAAAATCATCCGACCCCATGGCCTCTCTCTTGGATTCCTGTTGCATCATATCCTCATGTGCAACACTTGCACTATCCTCTGTTGGATTGTTAGGCAGGAATATTCAAATTCCCCCAATAATCAGAAAAATCCTCTGATCCACCTCCTCTATGATGGAAGTATTTAACTTCTCATCATCTTCATTCACATGTACTGTAACTCCACATGAATATTCATACAAATGATGCCTCTCCTTTTCCTCCATTTCATCTGTTAGCACCCCTTGTTGATATGAACTCTCTTCAGAGCTCCTGAGACCTTCAGACAGTCTCATATTTCCCCTTCCCACCTGGAAAATTGAGTTTCTAGTCTTGCCCTCCTGGCAGTCCATGATATCTCTGCTTGATCCCATCTCATCGCCCATCTGGAAATATAAGAATTTATCTCTTCCCTCCTGGTAGTTCATGAGATCTCTAACTGATCTCATCTCCTCCTCATCACTGAGGTTCCTCCCAATCTCTAGTTCAAAGATGTGAATCACTTTATCCTCTATGCCACTGAGGTTTTCAACATGCCTCAACCACTTCCTCACTACTTGTTTCTGCCTTCTGGCTAACAACTTTTGGACATGCCACTTCACTTTCCTCTTCAAAGGCCATTCATATGTCCAGTGTACCTTTTCTTCCTGCTGCATTCTCCATGTCAGCCTCTCCATCCCTTCTATGATCTCCTGAGCTCTTTTTCCATCTCAACTTCTTTTTTCTGCTGGTGTTCCTTGTATTGACCAAACCTATGGCCTTCAGTAGCCATTTTCACCCCCTGCTTTCCCTCCTGACAAGTCTATGCATTATTCTGTCACCTAAAGGATCTCCAAATTTTCCTTGCATCCTACCTCACTATCCATTTGTTGCTACTTATGTGCAATCATCATTCACAGAGCATCACACTATGTCTCCTCCTTCACCTATTGTCTACAGGCACAATTAAGATTTTGATACCATTTGATGTTATCGGATTACCTCTTTTCACCTTCTCACCTTTGCCTACGATTTGTAGACAAATTTTAAGCTCTGAGACCACTTGATGCAGACCCCCCTACTCTCCCTCGGGGCTGCGCGACCTCCCGGTCTAGGATTGTTCAAATCAAGGAGTCAGATCGACTCTTCGGGCCTCTTCTAGACCCCAAACCAATTTACATAGGTCCCCTTTCCTTTAAAGTGCAGGTTCTGTCAAACTCGAGGGCTCTTTCCTGGCCTCTTTGAAGAATTTTAATAACATGCGCTAGCTTCCCTCGCTATATCCTTCCCTTCATATGACCTCGGGATGTGTCCAAGTGCCAAATCAAAAGGTTCTTCGGAGCACTGAGCTTCAGGTGTTTTCTCTCACCGCTCGTCAATTCCCCTGAACTTCGAACTTGCGAAATTCCGACCTGGAGCATGAGGGATCAACGACCCTGATTTCTTCGAGCTCTGGTGCTTTGGTAATTTTTGAAACAAGACTCCACGAAATCTCATTCCTGATCTCCTAACACACATCCTCCACTGTCAACTACCCATATCTATTTCAGCTTCGAGCAATTCTCCATTGTAATCTCTCTGAAGTTAACGATCTTCAGAATGGCCAACCTAACGACACACATCCTCCCTTATCCTACAGTCATGATTTACTTCAGAACTTCGGCCTTCGAGAGTTATCAACTCGCACGACTCCACTTTCCTCCAAAGTGGCTATCTTCTGAAATGGAAGATCTGTTGACACCTTTCCTTAGCAAACAAACGACATAG
Source organism: Picea engelmannii (assembly GCA_009831015.1). Taxonomy (NCBI): domain Eukaryota; kingdom Viridiplantae; phylum Streptophyta; class Pinopsida; order Pinales; family Pinaceae; genus Picea; species Picea engelmannii. The sequence goes on along the minus strand of ML813516.1, from coordinate 15,643 downwards.
TTGAACTCTGGATCTCCGACCTTCGGGAGTTCTTGTTCAACACACTCCTTTTTATCCCGGAGTGACTTTTCTTCGAAATGGAAGATCTTCTGCCACACATCCCTCTCCAATAGATGGTTCCTATGAACTACGAATCTTCGGCCTTGGGAGTTCTTTCTTCCTCTTTGTGACTCTTCTCCATAGTTCCTTTCCTCTGAAGTATCAAATTTGTCGATGCGTGTGATCCAAAATCGGATCTAGAAGCCTGTCAGGGCTTGAAAAATGCTCAAAAATGAAAGTTCTTAGAATCCAATGAAACCAACACCATTGCGTCCGTCTCTTCTTCCTGATTCCAGCAATATATTTACTTTGTCAAATGGGCTCCGTATGCGAAAGTTATCACGTTCTGATCGGAAGCCAAATAGGTAAAAAGTCAAAGATCATCTGGTCAAAAAGTCAATGATGATGACATCAGCATGATGACTATGCAGGAGATGACGTGGCACTCTTTGGATGATGGTGATTGGGCAGGTTCACTGATAAGGAAGACATGTGGCAGGAAATTGGACCAGTCAATAACTGACAAGTGGCATTAATCCGTCAAATGGGGAGATGCCATGTGGCCCAATCATGGGCAGCCACGTGGCACCCAGTCATCAGATGAAGTGGCATGTTTCAAAAAATTGTTTGGGGTCCATGGGATTTGAACCCATGACCACCACCAAGCCCAACACCTTAAGAAATGGTCTTTTGCCAATACACCAAATTATTGCTTGTGATATAAAACCTACAATATGAAATATATTGCAAAGTATTGTATGGAGAGGGGCCAACGCTTAGCCCTTTGGGCTAGCGCTTGGCCATATGAACCCATATGACCCTGTCAAGGGGGAGTGCGCTGGGAAAAAGGGGGCTTATGCCCAAATTTAACTATAAAGTGGGTTTTATAACCAATTTTTGGGTTTTAGTTGTAATTAAGCCTATTTTTAATTAATTTTCTCCATTTTTGGGAGTTATTGGGTAGTTTTGGAGCCTAAATTCTTGGAGGAAGTTGGATATTAGTAACCAACTTCCCAGCTATATAACCCAGGCCTGTTTGAGGCCATAGGGGGGCATTCAGAGAAGAATGATGCTAAAGAGAAGCCAAGCCAAAGCCATTTTGATGCAGAGAAGCTTTTGAGGAGGAGACGCTGTTGGATCATTTCTGGGAGCTCCGGACGTCCGTTTTGCGTGCCTTTTTCTTTGCTGGGTTCTTGAGATCTGGGAAAACATGACCAGATCAGTCTTGTAGCCATTTGGCATTGTAGTGATTTACTTTTTATCTTTTTAACAGAAATAAAGAAGCCTCTCCCACAGAGAAAAGGCCCAGAGACGTAGGCAAAGTTGTGCCGAACTCCGTTATCAATCTGCGTGTTATGGTTTGCTGTCTATTATTTATTTCAGATTTGCATATGTGTATATGTATTTCATAATTCCTCTTCTTTCCTCATTCTTTCACTAAGTTTCTCAAATGGTTAATTAACGCATGCAAAATTAAAACTCAACCATAAGTCATTAAAAAATCCTGACGGATCAAGTGGTATCAGAGCCTGTTGACGTTTGGATTTGAGTTTTGCTTGTTAACCAGGGAAAATCTATAGCATGGTGAAGGTGAGCTTGTTGCAGAGAATCCATTAATTGGATTGAGAAAAATATCTTCTCACAGCGAGAAGATGGCATCGGAATAAGGGATTTCTCAAGATGAGAAAGAGTTTCGGAAAACATTCCTTGCTATGTCGGAGATGGTGAAAGTCTTGTACGAAGATTACTTGGAACGGAAGCGACCAGTTTTGGATGATTATTCAAAGGGAAAAAGTGAAGAGGAAGAGGACCATCCTAATATTCCTCCTTCACCTCCATCAACACCTCCTTATTCTCCTTCTTCTTCAAGTTCAAGTTCTAAATCTAGTGGAAAGAAAAATGTTCATAAGAATAAACATGAAATTCCATTGTTAAAACTTGATTTAAAATTTGAGTTGCCCATATATGATGGTGAAGTAAATGCAGAAAAAATTGATAGCTGGATCAGGCAGATGGAGGTATACTGCAGTGTGCAACAGATCGAGGATGAGGCCACACGAATCAAGTTGGCATCTTTGAGACTTGCAGGTACAACTCTTATTTGGTGGTAGAGCAAGCTGCAAAAAGGAACACAAAATGTGGGTAATGTATTTCCATCATGGAAGGATTTCATTTCTGCACTTAGGAAACAATTCTATCCTTTGGGTTATAAAGAAAAAGCAATAATTGAATGGAAATCTTTAAAACTAAGAAAAGGACAAACAGTGCAAGAATACACCGATGGATTTAGAAAAATGGCATTAATGTTAGACATTCCTTTGCAAACACAAGAAACCCTTATGAAGTATATAGGAGGTTTGCCTGCTCATATTAGAAACATTGTTTTCATGTTTGGACCCACTAACCTTGATGAGGTTTCTATTCAAGCTACGTATATTGAAGCAGGGAAAGCAGGTGTGTCAAGGGAATCACCGTCTTCGAGGAAAGAGGACAAGAGGAAAAGGCATGGCAATGGAAAGAATGCGAATGCAGTGTCAAAGAAGGAAGGAAATCCCTCTTGCAAGCATTGCAAGAAAGAGGGACATGATGAGGACAGATGTTGGCAGTTGCATCTCGAGAAGAGGCCAAAGTGCTTCAAAGAAAAGAAGGGAACACAAATAGTGGCAATGACATCAAAACCCACAGACTTGGGATCGGATTTAGGTGATGAGTCTAAGATTTCATTGGTTGGTATGATAGGTAAAAATGGTGAAGAGATTGATTGTAGAAGCAATTTGTTTCATATAAGAGTAATCATGCGACATACTAAGATAGACACATTAATCGATAATGGATCTCAATCTAATCTAATCTCAGAAGAATTGGTTAAGAAATTGGGATTAAAAACACAAACACATCATAAGCCTTACACACTTAAATGGATGAGCAATCATCATCAGATGCACATAACAAAATAGTGCACAATTAAATTTGCAATTTCATCTAAGTATGTGGACGAAGTAACTTGTGATGTTGTGTCGTTAAGAGAATGTGGAATGATCTTAGGTAGTCCATACTTATTTGATCGTAAGGCAATCTTCTACAGGACAAAGAATCAATATCAATTCACTAAAGTAGGTCATGATTATGTGGTTCATGCTCATCATGTTAAATCAAATAAAACACTTCAAACAATGGAACAATTAATGAATGCAGTTGTTTCAAATGAAGTAATTGATCTTAAGCAAGAACAAAATATGGTTGTTGAATGGAAAATCAATCATAAGTTGCTTCAAGATAAGCTCATGTCGTGCAGATATTTTAAGTATATCAATTCATTTGCAGTCGTCTTTTTGATGCTGTCATTAGCAATGTTTTCTACATGGATGATAGTGGCTTCAGTAAGATGTAACAGGGTTCAAATGGCTAACAATATACTGTCAGTTGTCATGATTGTGTTACACTTGATCTTGATGAGACAGGTGCACAGGACATAGTTCAGAGACAGAGAGCAAGCTGGGTGGCCTATCCCGAGCTTGTTGACTGGTCAGTAACCTTTTGGGGACCAAAAGGTCTTATTGTGGGGAGGTGTGATCCAAAATCGGATCTAGAAGCCTGACAGGGCTTGAAAAATGCTCAAAAATGAAAGTTCTTAGAATCCAATGAAACCAACACCATTGCGTCCGTCTCTTCTTCTTGATTCTGGTGGTATATTTACTTTGTCAAATGGGCTCTGTATGCAAAATTTATCGCGTTCTGATCGTAGCCCAAACAAGTAAAAAGTCAAAGGTCAACTGGTCAAAAAGTCAATGCTGATGAAATCAACATACTAACTGTGCAAGAGATGACGTGGCACTCTCTGGCTGATGGTGATTGGGCAGGTTCACTGACAAGGCAAACATGTGGCAGGCAACTGGACCAGTCAATAACTGACAAGTGGCATTAATCCGTCAAATGGGGAGATGCCACGTGGCCCAGTCATGGGAAGCCACGTGGCACCCAGTCATCAGATGAAGTGGCATGTTTCAAAAAATTGTTTGGGGTCCATGGGATTTGAACCCATGACCACCACCAAGCCCAACACCTTAAGAAATGGTCTTTTGCCAATACACCAAATTATTGCTTGTGATATAAAACCTACAATATGAAATATATTGCAAAGTATTGTATGGAGAGGGGCCAACGCTTAGCCCTTTGGGCTAGCGCTTGGCCATATGAACCCATATGACCCTGTCAAGGGGGAGTGCGCTGGGAAAAAGGGGGCTTATGCCCAAATTTAACTATAAAGTGGGTTTTATAACCAATTTTTGGGTTTTAGTTGTAATTAAGCCTATTTTTAATTAATTTTCTCCATTTTTGGGAGTTATTGGGTAGTTTTGGAGCCTAAATTCTTGGAGGAAGTTGGAGATGAGTAACCAAATTCCCAGCTATATAACCCATGCCTATTTGAGGCCATAGGGGGGGAATTCAGAGAAGAATGATGCTGAAGAGAAGCCAAGCCAAAGCCATTTTGATGCAGAGAAGCTTTTGAGGAGGAGACGTTGTTGGATCATTTCTGGGAGCTCCGGACGTCCGTTTTGCATGCCATTTTCTTTGCTGGGTTCTTGAGATCTGGACGAACATGACCAGATCATTCTTGTATCCATTTGGCATTGCAACGATGTACTTTTGAGCTTTTGAACATAAATAAAGAAGCCTCTCCCACAGAGAAAATGCCCGGAGACGTAGGCAAAGTTGTGCCGAACTCTGTTATCAATCTGCGTGTTATGGTTTGCTGTCTATTATTTATTTCAGATCTGCATATGTGTATATGGCTGTCATAATTCCTCTTCTTTCCTCATTCTTTCACTAAGTTTCTCAAATGTTTAATTAACGCATGCAAAATTAAAACTCAACCATAAGTCATTAAAAAATCTTGACGGATCAAGTGTCCTCCGAAACAAACAACCTAGATATATTTCGGCACTTCGGAACTTCAGAAATTCATTCTTCACACTATTTCTTGCCAAGAGTATCCTACAAAGTGCTCCTCTTCTGAAGTAGACAATCTTCCACCATGCGTCCTATTGACCCAACGGTCAGGATTGACTCTTCTCTTTAGAGTTCGACAACTTTTGATGCTACGCTACCCCTTCCTCCCAGACAGCTTCTCCTTTGAATGAGTGATACACTGAAACATATCCTCCTCTGGATCTATGGTCTAGATGGGTTCGGGTTTCATAACTTCAGACTTCGGACATTCGATGATCTCACTCTCTCCTTATCCACAAACTCCCATAATGATTCTACTGCGGATTTTTAGTTCCTTTGCCACCTGTCCCTCTAGATGATGGACTACCCCTAACCTCTTCGAGACTTCGATGAATCCTCGCTCCTGTGTGCACAAAAATAATTAAAGCTCGTGCACTTTTCCCAGATCCAACGATCTGGAATGATATCGCTCCCTCTTGGATGGATCTTGACGGATAACTCGTGAAACCTTCAGAGCTTCATTCCCTTTGAATATTTCTCCACTCTATCTCTCTTAAGCTTTGTTTCTTGAACCCTTTGACTCCTCAGAGGAATACTCTGACACTTAGTCGAACTTCCAATCTGTGCACTCCTTGCAACAAATTCTTATGCAAGACTTAGCTTCTTGCGGGCGACTGTGCACACCTTGCAGTAGTCTCTTTGCACTCCTTGCAAATGGAAGTTCCACACTATCTCTTATGAGCTCGTGAGTCGAAATAGACTCCGTCAACGCACTCCTTGTGGAATGTATGCACACCTTGCATGAAATCAACAAAGATAAATGATTAAAGCTTATCCAAATTCTTCACTAGTTCATATACTCAATAACATGACTCATTCATTCATGAAAATAGAAAATAGTAGGGAAATTGTAAACAATAGCAACACCATGCGTTGGGTCAATATATCCCTCTATTGTATTCATTCAAATGTAAATGGATACAACTCTTCTAAAAAAAAATTACATTCAGTAACAACTATCTCCTACTAATATGAAACCTTATTCAAGGATACAATGATCTCCTACCAATCTGTAGTAGCCTTATTCAGGCATACAATGCATCTACTTATACAAGAGGTCCTCTAGGGTTCCATCCACTACCTATCTACTCTAGAAAAAAAAATAACTACCACTTAAGTTCCGTTACATTAAATTCTAGGAGTGAAACTCCCAGATCACTCGTGATCCTTCAACTCCCAAGATTTTTGATCTTCTTCAATTTTCAATCCGTTCAAAAAAAACAATCTGCAGGAAACACCAGCGTTAAGATTCTGAATTGATTCAAAGGCACGCAAAGGCACTGCGTTGTCTCTCCACGTGTGCTTGCTGACGATGCTCCTGCATAAACAATGAAGGTAAAGACTCTCCAAAATCATATGATTACAATACTCGTGAATTTGAATGTTCTCTTATAAAACAAGAAAAATATATAGAAGAATTTTGTATAGAATTTGCAAATGATGAAGAAGAAGAATTGTTGAAACTTAAAGAAAAGGTTTTATTTGAGATGGATGATGTTAGCTATGAAATATGAAATAGTTCAACTTCTTTTGAGTATCTTGAAAAATACACTAAGGAAATCCTAGAAAAGTACCCTAGGCATACCATGGCACTAAATCAAATACTCATGAAACAAGAAGAAGAGATCAATAAACTAAAGAATGATCTAACTAGTCAAGTAGAAGAAAAGAAGAAGGTATATTATGAACTTAGCAAAAGCCTTGAAGATCTTAAAATCAATGTAAATTTAAGGATTGAACTTGAAGAACCCAAAAGGGTGGAGGGACTATTAAAGAATCAAGTAAATAAAAATGAAGATTCATGCCATAAATTGGAAGCTGAAGTTGTTGATCTCATAAAGAAAGTAGAGAAGTTAAATACTCATATCAAGTTCATGAACAGTTCAACAATATTGAATGAAATATTGGATAATCAAAGATCACCAAATGATAAATCAGGTATTGGATACACCAAGGAATCTACACACCTTGAAGCTAACAATTCTAAGAAACATGAGGTAATTCCTTCATTCTCAAAAGGTGGAAGCAAAGTTGCAAGTCAAGTACCTCCACAAAGTAAGGAAACTTTCAAAAAAACAAAGCAAGGAAGACATCAAGAAGCCATATTTACAACCAAAAGAAAATTGAGAAGAAAAACACCATCAAGGAGGAAACCAAAGAAAAGGTATGAATTTTTTTTTCATTGTCATTGCTTCTCATGTAATGAATATGGTCACAAATCTGTGGATTGCAGAAATTATACAAAGAAATATGTTGGAAGGGTTCATAACACCCTAAGGTGTTGGAGATGTAATCAAGTGGGACACATTGTTGCTCATTGTCACAGCATGAGACGCTACAACTACAGTGGGTTTGGACACAAATCCCAAGATTGCTGGAACACAAGAAGACATCCCATGAGGAGTGCTTCATATAGCATGGAAAGAAGAACACATGAAGCTAGGAAGGAAGACAATGTTGAAAACATGAAAGCTCAGAGCTTAAGTTCTAAGAAGCTGGGACACATTTAGAAGTGGATGAAGAATACTGAGCAACCAGAACAAAATGGCAGCCATGAGGCAAGCTCAAGCTTGAATTTTTCTGAAGCATATGCAGGCTCCTGTGGAAGAAGTCACGTACATATGCGAGGTGACCTATTGTTATAGGATAAATCGGTATATGCAGACACTAACAAATCTCCCTAGATCCACCTGGATCTAGAACAAAACAGGACATGCCATGATTCTTTCTCTAAGTTGCAATCATCGAATCTACTATCAGGAAGGAATGACTGACATACCTTTATATTGCTTCCTTAGGTCTCTGTTGTTCCTACTTCGCTCCGATGCTCTTGTGAGATCAGGTCCAAGACAACAAAAACCAACCAAAGAGAAGATGGCAAAGTATATTCAATGTCAACCCATGCATATGATCAAGGAGTTATGCAATAAAATAAGAGTGATTTTATGGGAAAGGGACATGCCACTGTATTATATTAAATGAAAGTAGAAGATACAACTAGATCACCTTGATGTCACAAGATTCCTTTCAGTGGTCCTTGGTTCCAACACACACACTTTCTCTACCCTTGCATGAAGAAGGTCCAATATGGCTTGATAGACAAATGGAGTCTTCAAGCTTCAATTCAAATAGGGTTCCTCACACAATTCTTTCATCAATTCTCTATTCAACCTTGCTTAACCTATTCCTTGAGAAACCCTTCATTATATAGGAGAATGAAATATGGTTAAAGGGATGAGGATGATCCCACTAAATTTGAGAAGTTAGTAGGATGCCAACCATACGAATGGAAACTCATTTTCTAGAATATCCTTTTCTAGAACCTTTGTAACTTCCTCTTCCTTTTAAGATTTAAAACAGGTTTGCACCCTACCTATAGAGCAGACTGCGAACACCTTGCAGGCTAGGTATAGGGTTGCCTGTGAGAATCAAGATTCTCGCACCCTACAACATAGTCAGTCTACAAACTCATCTCAAAAATATGTTTTATGGAATAAGACAATCACTTTTCTCAGGTAAAAGGTCCTTATGAGATCCTGAACACATAACTGTAGAGACACCACTAGAGTGACCAAAATAAAGTGTAACACCTATAGATAGGTTGCGTACATACACGAGCATGGTCTGACATGGTTTGTTGTAAGTTTCCATGATTATATTCTTTCATGTATGTTTGATGTATGTATGGAGATGAAATATGGTTGGGTGTTGAAGCATATGCTTGAATCCTATCCTGGATGCATGGTATTAACTTTGTAGCATGGATTGAGGAATTTTCTGTTGAGGAACAATGTTGGTTATGTCAGTGAAGTTATGACACTTTGGTTATAAGATATATCCTGATGATGTGATTCTAGCTAGAGATATATCATTGATCTATTGAGACACACTTTTGGTACATGTTTAAAGATACTATTGGTTGCTGAGTACTTGATGTAGTGAATGGTTTTTTAGGTAGATCTATTATAATACATGGCTATTACATATGTGAGGTTTATTGATATATCTTATGATGTATTGTTAGAGGCATATTTTTTGGATGTATTGGTGCATGTATTTGGCGTGTGGTTGAGCGACATATTGGGACATGTATTTGATGAGTTGATAAGGTGGTTATGTTGTATCTTAATCTATAGTTGATGCATGATTGATACAAACTAAGTTTTTTGGTAGAGGAACTTGTTAGAAGTATGATTGGCACATGGTTTATGGTTGATATAGCATACATATATGGGAACACATCTTGATTTTGGTTCATCTTGTTGAGTTTGGTGCATGGTTGATTCACTTTCTATGGTACAAATAGTAATACATGTTTGGTGCATAGTTGATGCACTTGTAAATGGCAGATGATTGTGGGTGATAGTACTTGGTTAAAGTACATAATTGGTATTACTTGTTTAGCATATACTTTGGTACATGATGTATGTGATAGTTGAGACACTTTTTGTGGTGCTTGGTTGGTACATTAATTGATGCTTGATTGTTGAGATACCTATGTTGACACATGGTATGTGGAACTTGGTTTATGATAGAGGCATATCACATGTGATATGATACTTGTTTGAGGCAAATGGTTGGCATGTTGACGATGTTATTGGTACATTGATTGAGACACTTGTTGATAATCCTAATATATTATTTTTGGCACATATTATTGGAATATATACTTTATTGATGAGATATTATTGTATGGTGTTCATGTGCATGGTTGTAACATGGTCGAAGGATCATCATAGGAAGAGAAGATCATTCTTGAGTAGTTGATCTATGTTCTGATTGAGCAGTAGAACTTGCAGCAGAAACATATTTCATTAGTAGCATATTGTTCATATTGTAGAGAAAATATGGGGATACATACCCACAGGGGGAGTTATTCTTCTTTCCATGATTCCAGGAGGAGAGACTCATCAGATGCAAGATAAAGAGTTAGATGCTTGGAGAGGGAGCATATAAGCATGTTTCCAGGGGGAGTGATGGTCACAAGGGGGATCATGAACGATATGTCTTCAACATTGCATCAGAGTGATATCCCTTGTTCAAAGGGGGAGAGATTATCATAGGAAGCTCAAAAGCATCTAGACATGGGGAGAAACCCCAAAGAGAGTTCAGGTAGGGGGAGAAACCCCAAGGAAAGAAATACCATTTTCCATTGATTTCAAAGAGGGAGAGATAGTCACATTGATGTGATTGAGATAACTATTGATGAAGATAATTTCCATTCCTACATGTTTCCATCAATGATAGGTGTTGACATCAATTTTGATACTGCCATCAATGTCAAAGGGGGAGATTGTGGAATTATGTTGTCATTGATGTCAAGTATTGTCATTATATCATTGATGTATTGATTGTTGGATCATGTTATCATAGATGTAATTGATATCTGAGGGATAATGTCACGAGGTGTCATAGTGATGTTATTTCATGGGTTAATGTTCTAGATGGATTGATGTAAAGGTTGATCATTGTTGTCTTATCATGGCTGATATGAATTACCAAATGGAAGAACTCCAAAGTGGCCCCCTTATGGTGAAATCCCCCATGGGAAGATGATTTGTGAAGTACAAATGGTTAAGTGGTTGATTCATCCTAGTAGTATGGTTAGGGAACTCAAGTTTGTTTGAGGAATAATGTTATGTAGATCAATGAATATGTCAGTAATACTATTCTATATGGATATTGTTTATCATACCATTTCTGGTGATATGTGGAACATCACATAACTCCTCACGGTTAGAGAGTTATGGCCATGTGTGTAAGAACCCAATTTTAAATTAAGCCTAAAAATACTCATAAATTTAAACAGATAAAAATTACTTCTAATTAATTTCTCTCATTCATCATATAAGTAGCAGAAATTCATATAAGCAGTAGAAATCTAAATAACAACATGCTAATAATTTTAAATAACCATTACATATTCATGAGAATGCGTACCTAAAAATACTTCTGTGTGATGGTAAATTCCTGACCTCTGAATGTCCTCCCTGTTGCTTTTCCCTGCTTCTCTGCCCAACCTGTTGTTTTGACCAAACTGTGCCCCAAAACTGAGTTTGCCTCCCTGCCAACTAGGAACAGAGCATGTGCGGCTCCCTAGCTCCATGATACTGTAAGGAATCCTGGCCCTCGTGCCCAAAACCCCCAGCAAACCAGTGCCCCCCGTAATGATCCTTCCCTGACTCCCCAACTCAAGCTCTCTCCAGCAAATCCCCCAAATCCAAGAGAACCCTCCCCCAAAATAATAATCCCTCCTTCCATAAACCTCCCCCTCATATGCCTCCTTCCCCTTTCCTTATCCCCACATTCATTGTCTTATCCAATTATTAATGCTCCTTATCCAATTATTAATGTTCCTTATCCGATTATTAATGCTCCTTATCCCCTCCGTATACATAATCCTTTAATTTAAACAATTAAATTTATTAACCCTTTTAAATTTAATACCCATGTCATTGAATGTAGTAGGTAATTAATTAATTAATCAAATTATAACAATTAATTAATTAATAAATATTTAATTAATATCATTATACCAATCTTTGTTTAGTTAATAACATGTTAGAAAAATTAATTAATTAATAAATTTTTACTTAATAATCCCTAAACATATATTCAACTAGGGTTGTTACAATGTGAAGTTGGAGAACCCTCATGTGTTGTCTAGAAGCCCCAAGAAGGTCAAGGGAGTCAAATTATTCTAGAACCTGACTAGTCAAAGTGGTTAGTCATGGGTTAATTGGTTGCAATAATAAAACAATTAAAAATAAATTAGTTTCAACTAGAAGTGGAGAAGTTACTATTTGTGGAGAAAGTAGTTATAAGTGGACATGTGGTTAGAAGTGGGTTAGCCCCCAAAAGAAGGAAGTTGTTTAGAGTTGGTTATATAAGGAAGCTACTTGGAGAAGTATAAATAAGAGAGAAAGAGTATATTATAAGTGAATCTTTTGAGTATATTGAAGATCTATCTTGGTGAATGATTCATTGCAGGTACTCATGGATGGATCAAAAGTTTCGTAAGTATGAGGTTTTGATGACAAACGTTTTGGAGGTTCATAAACCCTAGTTTTCTGAAGTGGTACGTGAGATGTAGTAAGATAGGGCACATATGTATGTTGGATGAAAGAGAGAATGACATGTACAATTTAGAATAACATGAAAAAATGAGTAAGTGTTGGTGCGAAGCTCCTGAAGTGTAAAGCAAGTTCCAGATCAACATTCTATAGGTTTAGATCTACTACAAAGGTTATGGCATGTGTAAATATTGTCTTGATGTTTAGAGTTTCTCATGGTATGGTGAATACTTGAGGAATTCTTTGTATGGTTGTAATGATGTCTAGCTAGTTGGTTGAGTAGTTCAGTTTTGTTCTGATTGAGAGATATCCATGATATGTTATTATGTATGCATGAGGAAAATGCATAGATTGTTGGATGGTATAAACATGCTTGTGATTTGTTATGGTACATATTGGGTAGTGACAAGAAGATTACAGTGACAGGTCACAAGTGGATGTGACAGAGGCAGAAAGGGTCTAAAGGGCCAAAAGGTTGAAGTTTCAAAAACCCAAGTTTATGAAGGTGTACGAAGGCTGACAGAAGGAAGAGCGCGTACATACGTGTGTTGCATTACATGAAGGGCACACACATATGCATGCTAAACTATTGATAGGTTGTGTATTTGTTGGAATATTTGGTTCTTTCCATAAGAAGTGTCATGTTCTTGAGGATTGGATTTGTCACATCTCAGTTGGTGCTGAGATATGTAGGTTGAGTCTTGCATTGAGAGTTAGTGCTCTTGTGGAGTTGTTGCTCTTTTCAGTCGATGCTGATAAAACCCAAGGATTGTAGTCTGTATTACAAAAGAAACTTATACATATATGTTGTGTGCCTTGTGTTCTTTATGTGGTGGTTTATTGATGATGTTTATTTTTGAGATATGATTACATACAAACAACTAGTTATAACTGAAAGTAATCAATATTGAGTAAATGGTGATTGCTAACAAAGGTGTTTTGTAAAGAAGTTAAAAACCATCTCTACACTGATTCACCCTCCCCCCTCAGTGTGGTAGGTGTGTCCAACAATTTATCTTATTTTAGTCTTCTTGTTTAATTCATAGATAGGTTTGTGCTATTGCAAGATCATTTTGGGGAGAATTGGAAGACAAATTTGTCCAAGTGGAGTTGAAATTGTTGTTTGTGTCTTCTTGGACTTGGAAAACAAATTTGTCCAATTGGAATTGTTGTTTGTGTCTTCTTGGAATTGGAAGAAAAAATTGTCTAATTGTAATTGTTAGTTGTGTGTTATTGTGTAATACCAAGACAAATTAGTCCAATTGGAATTATTAGTTATGTAAAACCAAGACAAATTTATTCAATTGGAATTGGATTTTTTATTTTTCTTCTCGTGTAATACCAAGAATTTTTTTTCCAATTTGAATTGGAATTATTAGTTATCTTCTTTTGTAACATGAAGAGAAATTTGTCCACTTGGAATTGTAATTGTTAGTTGTGCCTTCTTGTGTAATAACAAGAAAAATTTGTGGTGGGGTTCTTGGAAGCCAATTTTTCTCTTTAAATATGGGGAACTTGCGGATTTGATAAAGAAATTCCCCAATAAAAGAGAAACCAATCGAAAAGGTAGAAGAAAAAAGAGAAAATGAAAAGTTACGTATGTCAAAGCATAGGATTTTAGAAGAGGGAAATCCAATTTCTAGCTGAATATATGTCATTGTTGTTTCTCCTCCATCACCACAAGGAAATCACATGAGTTTAGTAGAGACCAATCCATCTAGTATATCATCAAGACAACTTGTTTTGGATGACCATATGATGGAGGATTTGCTTGGAGTTGATTATACAATGGATGAAATTAGAGAGGCAACTGGTGTACAACATTGCGGTTGTTATCACTAAAGTTATCCTTGAATGCTAAGGGGAAAGCTAGGACACCTCATAGTTGTTTAAATGGTTGAGAAAAATGGATGGATCAGGTAGATCAAGAGGGATGAGAAGGCCAGAGTGTCTGGAAGAGGAAATTAGGCTCAAATCCAACTAGAAGGGTATCATCTCATAGGTCAAAGGCAAGATGATGGACAATTGACAGTTGAAAAGATAGCATGAAATTGAATAAGGTGACACTTAAATGAATATATAATCCCTGCAATATGCTCATCCTTATACATTCACAAAGAAGATATTTAGATCAAAATGTCATTTTGATCTAAATCATAATATTTGAAAGAAAATTACAACTTGCAGAAAATAGACAGTAGAATCTCTATTGCCATTAGATATGAAACTATATGATGACTAATACATTGTAACAATCACCATTCACATTAGATAATAAGAAATAATAGAGGGGAAATTTGAATTATAAGAGAAACACATAGGCCAACAATTCATCATTTTGATGCTTTGAGCATGAAAATGCAGAATTAATAAAAATACAAAGTATAGTTTTACATGATTTTCCAAGAACTTGACCTCCCCAAAATCCCTTCTCAGGCTTAATAACCCCCAAGATTCCTTTCAAAGGAAAATCCCCTCTCTCTTACATTTTCAATGATAAATTATATATGATTACAATTAGCACTCTGTTACCATCTTCTAGGAATGAATCCTATCATTAAACCCAAAATAAAATAAATCCCTAATTTGATGCAGAAAATATGGAAGTGATTTTCCACTTGCCGATCCTTCTCCTCGTGATTTGGATTGAACTACACAATTTATGCTTTTGAAATTTGTTATTAATAATTTTTTTCTTTCATATTTTGGAACAAATTCTGAAATTGGGATTATGGATAAGTGTTGAGAAGGCTCAATGAATTGGTTGTTCAATTTTCTCCAAGTGAAATATTTCTTTAACTATTCATATAACCTAGCTCTAGATGCTCTGCCACTTGTTCACTGCATTGAGCTCTTTTGACTATTAGATATTCTGTCACTTTTTGCATATCCTGCCTCTAGCTATCCATAGTAGATATCTCCTTTAACACCTTGTATGACCACTTCTTCCATTCCTAACATGGACTCAGGGTCAACCACTAAGATGATAATTATGACTTCAACATTTTCTTTGTATTTCTACATCTAGTCTTTTCCATTGGTGATTTATGTGTATGAACAATCGATGTCTTATCCATGGGAATTTGTTTGAACACTTGCATGCACATCTTGATACTTTGTTTTCCATTTGGTAACACATTTTATAAGTATATGAAGGCCTCAAAACAAACCCTGTCCAACTGAAACATGACAAATAATTGGTATTTCATTTGACATCTGATGCTCATAAGCTCTCCCGATTTTGTACTTCACTTGGATTTTCATCCAATGTACTATAATTTATCCACTCCATTGATAAAATCTTCAGATGTCAACCCTGGTAACTCATAAGGAAACTTTGGGATGTGACCACAAATGAAACGAACCTGATCTGTCGGTAATACTAGCTTCCCTAACAACCACCTTATTTAAAAGTGATGAACCCTGACAATATTCCTTTTCAACTGGGCATTTATGTGCTATTATGACATTAGAGACTTGGGCATTTTATAATTCTTTCTGGCACTTGGATGTTTCTCTCT
>ML813515.1:174147-190733 GCA_009831015.1 Picea engelmannii | reverse complement strand
TTGAGTATGGGCTTGGTTTTTGAACTTGTTTGCTCGAGATCTCTCATAGTAGGGATCACTAGTCTCCATTTTCATATGCAAACAAGGTTCAAAATCACAACTTATATTTTTTTATGTTAGCAAGGACTATTGACTACATATACCTTAACCTTAATCTTGCACTTATAAATGTGGAAAAATCCCATAACGGTTAGAATGCCAATATTCAAAATATAATATTCCACAAAAAGAAAAGTTCAATTTCTTAATAATGGATGGCACATAACACTTCTTGTTAGTCTTTGATGCTATGAGGTACACGGCATGTTCTCATTACCAAATACCCACCCATAAATGTGGAAAAATCCCTTAACAGTTAGAATGCCGATATTCAAAATATAATATTCCACAAAAAGAAAAGTCCAATTTCCTAATAATGGATGGAACATAACACTTCTTGTTACTCTTTGATGCTATTAGGTAAAAGGCATGTGCTCATTACCAAATATACAACCCTTGTACTGGTTTACACTAAAGAATGCACTGACAATTGAACTAGTAATTTATGCTAAATAATGGTTGTCCCAACATTATTCATCAAACTTTATATTTTTCAGAATTGGTGATAAATTTGAGTGGATGATATTGGCATTGGTATACAAGATTAGAGCACCAATGCATTGTTTTCTTAATAATCACTCGGTATATGATTGATTCTTGAATTGAGAATACACATAGGCTAGGTCATGAATTCACCAACATGATGAATAAACACATATGCAATGCTATGTCCAACCTAGGACATTGGGTCTATTACAACAAAATATAGCACCTTCATATGATGTAAATTCCCAAGCATCAAGGGGATAGTCTCATGCAACTCAGGAAGGCTACCCACTATCACCACAATCACTTTTCCTCCTACTTTTGGTTGGATCTTCTCCAAATCAAGAGGGGCTTCGTGAAAGGTAAGATTTCTAAGGCTATAGAGTGGAAACACAAGGTGATTTAGTGAAGAGTAAGCCTAATAAAAATAGGTGGTGGTAGTAGAATGGAAGCATGAATGATGTGAGAAGGAAAGATGAAGGTAGAAACTATAATACCAAGAGCCTAATCACATGTTAGTAAAATGGATTCAAGGAAGCATAGATCAAAGAGGGAAAGTGCATGTAGATGTAAGGTAATTAGGGCTTCTATGCATGCCATACATCAACCTTAGCTTTCTGATTTTATAGCAGAAAATTACCTTGGAATGCTAAATGTGCGATACTTAAGCATTGCCATGAAAGTGATGTTATGTTAATTTTAACAAAAAATGGGTTTATTGTATGAAAGGTTAACACAATAACAATAGAAATAAGAGAGATACTATCCTCACATTACTCTATAAAAATGAAGCATGGTTCATTACAAGGTAATCACAACATGATACAAGGATCTCTTAATACAAAAATCAACATGTGAAAAACAAGTGCACAATGAAAGCCTCACATAAAGTGAAATTGTACCTCCAATCCCCCATAAGGATCCAAGCATATGATGTATAAATTAATTCCAAGGGTAGAGCTCCTCAATCCCCAAAGTCTCAACAACCATTACAATGTAGAGAAAGATCCTCTTATAAAATGAGTCTCTACTCTCATACAATAATAAATTATTATTTGCTAACTAACACCATGACAAGTCAAACACACATTATAAAAATGGACTAGTTAGATCCTTCCTCAATCCATGGTTGACCATGTCACAATATGTGGACATAACCCTCTCAAGGATCACTGACCCTCATCTAAAAATAGGAAAGATGTTACATCAAAAGTCTCCGAGAGAGGGAATACAACCGAAAATAGGCATGATAACTAGGTGAACATGCGAACGACCCACATAAGTTTCTCTCCAAGAATGGATGCATGTAAAATAAATAAAATAATGTTCAACCTAGGAGGATTTTCTCAAGGGTCCACCCAGGAAAGCTCACAAAGTGCGCCCTCCAAGGTGAATGAGAGATAAAACAATGAAATAGTTCTCCTAGGAGAATGCTCTATAAGCATCCTCCAAAAATAACAAGTGGTCAACAAAATGCAAAATGCATGTAACCAATCCACATGTGTGAATCCCAAGGGAACCAACTCCATGGATGAATGGGAAAGTTGCCAAGTATATGGAATTCCCCACAAGAAATGAAGTAGTCTAACCCCAAAATAGCAAGTGGACCATATTCAACAACACAAATTCAAGTAGAGAAGGGTGAATTAGGGTTTTGACGATTCCAAAACTCCATGAAATAATAGAATATATATATCTCCATAACTAGCAGTAAGTGTCTCCACAAGTGTGTCGTCCAATAATATGATCAAGTAAATGCATGCAATGTACCACATGTGGCCCTCTAAGTATACCAGACGCCTCTCAATAAAATCCCTCCATAACCACCTCAAATAAAATAATATATGTTCCAAGTCAAAGAGGTGGGGTTTATCTCCAATGAAGGTCAAAATATGGCAAGTGTAGTTGAAACATCCATGCAATAAAGATGAGAAATTACCTAGGAGAGGTGTTCTCTAGAAAAGTGTTCCTTGTAACTACCTCAACCACCCAATAAATAATAAAATATTTCCATGTGAAGTGTGCCCTAGAAAGGAGGGACAAAAGTAGTTAGACCTCATCAATGCTCATGCCAAAACCATGTGTTGTTTTCAATACCATCAACTGATTTTCCCAAACCATGTGCACAAGAGAGAGTGCACCCTAAGAAAATGTGCCAACCTCTCCAATAATAAAATAATCATGAATGCCTTGGAAATTGTGCCCAAGAGAAGAGTGCTCCATATTAAAGCCTCAAACAACCTTCAAATAACTCTTACAAGTGTGAACATTAGCCAAATGAAGCAGGGAACTCAAGCAATTCACCTCCAAGGTAATAAAATTGATTAATTTAACCATTAAATGGTTAATCAATCTCAACATGTGTGCACAAAGGTTAATGCTCAAATAAAACCATTGTCCAAGCTCCTAATAGTCATTAATTGATTAAATCAACATGAGAATGTGTGTTAATGAGGGGTGGTGCATTCCAACAAGTGTTGTACCATGGAAATAAGTTTTACCCTCTAACAAAGACCACAAAGATAACAACATAATGAAAAAATATAAGCTCTACTTAGGTTTGAACCTAGGGCGCACCACCAAAAGACTATGACATGATAAACTCTCATCAAACCTTAGAATAAGGATTGATCACCAAATATGCATAGTACCACCCCCATTCAAAATCAATCTTAGAAAAAAGTGAATCCACAAGTACTAACATAATCAAACACATTTCACCTAGGTGATGTCTAGAAAATGTTACAACTTCTCAGTCATATCACCTAGGGAAATCCTACCAAGGTAAAGTTCTCTACCATGATACATATATCATACAACCACATCAACATCATAAGATAAGGGAATAATATAAATTCTATTGTATGAAATCATCAAGTATGTCCCCACCATGCATCAACACACAAGGACCATGTAGAACACCCTCCTAGTGACAAACCAACATCATCATATTGACAGACCATGCAAAAGTCACTAGGAAACTCCAACAATGTCATGAAATGTCTACCTTCTAACACCATCATCTAACCCCTTGGGGGGATAGAACCATCATCCATATCCAAGATAAACATATCAACAACACCAAAATGAGATGGCATGCTCCAAAACCATCAAATATACAACCAAGTAGTGATCAACAAGGAAAGCATATGTGAGAAGATCACCGAGCCAACAAGTAAGATCATTAAACCAAGGAGAAGTGAGACTCTCCCAAATGAAAAACCTCCCTCAAATAATCCAATTCTAAGAAGAGAAGTGCCTCCGTGAAGAGGAATCCCCGAAATCGATCCAATGCTCCAAGATACTAGCAACAAATATCCAACAATGTGATGAAAATAACAATGTGGAACCTCATAAAATATGAGGTGTAACAAGGCCATCAGAGGCTTATAAGCTCAACAAGATTTCATTTCATATGATTAACAAATATATATCACCACAAATCCCTACCCTTCAAATTCTACCAACTTTGATAATATCGCCACTCTTCCTTGGGCTCTTGGAAACGACGGTTCAATATTTTTCTTTCAAATAAATCATTAGTACTCCAAACACTAACACTTGACTTAGGGGGAGTTGTAAACAACTCACATAATTGACCTTCAAATTGTACCAAAAGTGGGTTTTACTTCCTTCTTAGGTGATGAAGGTATGAAGAGCTTAGGGTTCTCCATGTAAGTTTTAGCTCGAAGCTCCTCAATGTCTTGATTCCTAAATATTCAAATATGTTATTTATGAGTTGGTTGGTTCTACCTAGCCATTAGACCTAAAAAACTTGAAATGATTATGGGTCTTACAAGTATGTTAAAAGGATATACAACAAAAAAATCTCAAGGCTTGATAACAAAACCACCAAGCCTTCGAGTAACAAGATTTGATAAGACTTTTGAAAATGTGATTAAACCTCCCAAGGTCTAAATCTACACCTT
This sequence comes from Picea engelmannii, assembly GCA_009831015.1. Taxonomy (NCBI): domain Eukaryota; kingdom Viridiplantae; phylum Streptophyta; class Pinopsida; order Pinales; family Pinaceae; genus Picea; species Picea engelmannii. The sequence continues at coordinate 186,219 of ML813515.1, read as the reverse complement.
GAAGCTACTTTCATGATTTTGATTGAGGAATGAATAAAGGATCACTAGATTATCTTTTTGTAAGGAAAAAAACCATGTGATTAATATACTAGAAGGATTTGAAGAATAAACAATAAGGTACTAAGGTTTCTCTAAGATCTTCCCCTGATGATCCCCATCTAGACATTCTGAATTTAAACTCAAAATTGGAAAAACACACAAATGCTCTTCGACTTACTAGCCAAAATTCCTGCAAACTTGAAAAAGTAGGGTAGAACCATACATATGTGTGGGAGTGTTGAGGAATCAACACATGATGACTCACTAGCTGGCCTCATAATCTCTGGTTCTTAGAACAAACGAAAGGATGTCTTAAAGGGAAATATGTACTATTTCAAGTATTGGATGGAAATCACATAAGATAATGTCTTAGGAAGGACCCACAACTATCTTCTTGGGTAAAAATTGTCACGACACACTTTATAAGAAATGGAGACACAAATTATTGAATAACTTTCTTGATGAAAATAGAAGGACTTGAGTTCCTATTTTGGGTTTCGACTTCCATCCCTTTGGTCGTTATAAAAACTCTTGGGTGTTGTATTGATTAGATATGACTATAATATTTCCCTCAAGTTTTTCTTTTCTACTGATTATGAGTCCATAGCTCTGATGAAGTCACCATTGTGTCACAACTAATTCTCTACTACTAGCTAGGCATCCATAGCCCTGATTGAGTCATCACCTATAAAAAACAAGGTTCTATTGATAGACTTACATACATAGCCCTTATAGAGGGTGTTTTGATACCCCTTATGTCCTGACTTCTTTTACCATTTTATTTTATTATTTTATTATTTATTTTTCTAATAATGGGGAAAGCAATGGGTTAGATAGAGCCATAATTTGTTTAGAAATTTTGGAGACTAGGGAAATTAATGCAAAAACATAAATTTCACCTATAAAATAGGGCTTTCACAGATCTTAACCCTATAAGTTTTCATCCTTAGGGATGTTATTAAATATAAACAAAACAATCACAACAACATCGAACGATATATCAACTCTTAGCAACCCCAAATCACTAGGAAATTCAAGATAAACGATACCAAATTATGCCAATAAGTTTAGTCCCTCTTGGGAAATTTTATCATGCATATAACATGTATGAAAGTAACTTATGATATTTATAAATAAAGAAAAAAATATACCCTATCTTCTTCAATATAAATTCCAAATCATTTAACCAATTCTTCCTTATGTCAAATCAACAAGACATATAAGTGTTGGAAATTATAAAACCATGAAGAAATAGATGGCTGAAAATCAAATATACAATTACAAAAGTATTGGACAATATCAAACTTCATTGATATGCGCGAATATGAATTTTATTTACATACCATATACTTATCCCAAGGTTAGTACAATTCTCTAGCTCGCCAAAACCCCAACAAGGGAAATTAATGAAAACCCTAGCTCACACCAAGAGAGAGATATACAAGGTACTAAATAAGATCCAAGATAGAGAGGAGGACTAATTCACTCCACCTAGTCACATCTATAACACAATATAAACAATAATGAATCATTAGATAAAAGACCATCATCTCCAACGTCTTTTTTGTAAGAGTAAACCCTAGTATCTCACAAGATTAAGCTCCCAATAAAAACACCCTCTTTTTGTTTCATAACTTTTCCTAGGGTTTCCTCATGAACCCTAGAAAATTCCTCCAAGAATACAAGTACACATAAAAGAGGACAATGATGATGATGAGAAATGATTCTCTCTCTCTCTCTCTATATACATATATGTGTGTGTGTGAATATTCTCTTAGAAGCAACCTGCAAATACACATGTAGGCTCACAAATGTGGAGCGCTACACTCTAAGGGTACACATGTGAAGCTGGAAGGTGATGTCATCTACAAGAAAAGATGTAGAGGTAAGGGTGCTCAATGAAGTGTGTCCAATGCTCCTCCTATAAGAATCCAATTACTGCAACGAACCTCCTAAGCCATGTAATCCATTGGGTCCACTCCCCCTACATGAACATTGCTGCAACCATGGTGTCCCCAAGTCAACTCTAGGCTTCCATGCACACATCCAAGCTACCACATGCCACCGAGGTCCAATTCTCTCCTCTAGGATGGAAAATTCTCCTCCTCTAATGTAGGGCATTCCCCAAGAAAACAACCATCTCCATGTGGTTATCGTGTAGAACATCACCAAGTTGTTTGAAGATATCCAACACCCTAGGGACGAATATCATGCAAGCACCCTATTGAGGTCAATAAATCACTGAATAAGCCAGATCCAATGCGAAAATCCATCACAGATCATCTCCCATGTACAAATCCATCACAAAAAATCTAGGGTTTGATCACACATCATGTATCCAAATCTCATGAAGCACCCTTAAATATTGTGTAAATACTTTTGGAGTGACCCTGGAAGCTAACACCCCCTCTTTACATGGAAAGTGTTTTCACCAATACCTATCGGCTACCTCTGCAACTTCACTAAATGTGCCACTTGCAAATTTGTACTTGTTGTAGTCTTAGAATCAACCATTGTATGCTAAAAAGCACACTCATCCATGAAAGCATCACACCTCTACTCCTTGAGACAAATTGAAGTCTCATAGATGGATGAAAGTAATGGAATGTGACTAGCATATATCCTAGGAGGAATACTCACCCTCATTGAATATCTAAGGGCTCCTTCATGCTTGTGTGCCTCTTGTAATGTTTGGGTAAGTTGGGTAAGACAACTTGGATTCCTACAATCTGGAGCAATAAATGAGTGGATATCCACACCCAATATCACCTCATCTCCTTCCGAGTCGAATTCATATCAAGTATTTGAATCAATGTTTGGAAAAAAAACCTCCTCTCTCTCCTCAATATTGAAGGAGAACCTATGGACTATAAGATCTCTCATCCTCATCACAATCCACACATTTTCTCACCACAATCTCCCACTATGCCAAAATATCAATCCTATAAATTATAAAATTATCATTGTATCCAATAATACAAGATGCTATCACAACATCTCAAACCTACAAACAACACTGACCACCTATGAATGTGAAGGAACATAAAATTGGATCATAAGAAACCTACCAAAGTCCATCACCCCTCAAGTCATCATCATGGGCCAAAATCTATGGACACTACATCATGCGCTATCAAGGACATCTTGTAAAGATAATCACATCTCGACATCTTGTAAATAAAATCACATCTCCATATATGACCAAGATAAGGGAATCATATCTATCAAAATAAAAAAGATATAAATATGCACAAGTCACATCCATATTGAAATACTGAGCTCATGGTACAAACAACAACCCACACATGCCTATCAACAACCTATTAACACGAGAGTCCCTCTCATGCTCATCAACATCTCTAGCAATTGAAGCAACAAACTAAACATGGTCAAATCCCTCATCTTGAGAGAATATTCTAGTAACTAGAGAAAGAGTCTCACTAAGGTCACTCCCTTTATCTGAGAGAATCCAACAACCCTGTCACTGTACTCTACAACACTCTCGTCACTTGCAAGACTAGAAACAATCACTAAAATGACAATATGTTTTAAACCTATCTCCATATTATCTTACCATGCATGATTTTCCTCATCAAATATGGAAGGCTCTTCCAACCTCTCACTAAAATGTACAAGTGTCACTGGATCAACAAGTAACCTGTAAAGGTCACCCTGTTTCACCCCTCCATCCAAAGTTCTATGACTAGCTAGATTGCAATAATTGATGGTGCACTGTTATCCCTCAAATGAAACTATCCATTGCACATCTGTCATACAAGAAACTGAGTGAGGATTCTTCTTCAAACCATGAATAAGAAAAACATAATCCAACTCAAGAACATCACTTAAAGGAATATGTAAGGAAGTGGAACCAACTCCTCTCACTAGATAAGTAGCATTATAACCAAGCTCCACACTCATGCGTCCCTCTTGCTCCTAAAATTGTCTAAATAAATACTTTCCATATGTCATATGTTTCAAAGATCCACTTTCCACATACCATCCAACACTAGACACAATGTTAGAAGACAAGAAAGAGACCAAAGCCATATCTATCTCAAAAAATATGCAATAAAACACCAATCACATGTGAAAAACGCACTGACATCTACTGGAACATATCAACCACATATTGTAGGTCCTTCTAGGCATATCACCTTCTAAAAATAAAACCATACAAGCCAATAATCACATAGATCTACCACCTATCACTAGAAACCCCTAGAAAAAAATAGACACCTATCACAAGTCCTCCTAGTCATCACCCCTGCTGAAAATACATCCATAAAAACCATTTTGTATTATATCCATCACCTCTCATCGCAAGAGAAACCCATTAAACCATATCATTGGTGCAAGTGCTCATCTCAAGCCACTTAGGGTATCACACATGACAACCTCCACAAGGTCAAGAACCTCTCCTAGGTAATATTTAGTTGAAATACCAACTCCCTCTTAAACCTAGAGTGATCTTAGCCACAAAAGCTCCGATACCATGTAGAAATTTCAAATTCAAAACAAAATTTCACCTCTAAACTAGAGGTTTCTTGGATCTTAACCCTGTGAATTTTCATCTTTAGAGATGTTATGAATAGGGAAATTTTTAGGGGTTTAATTTCTCCCATGGGCTAATTTTCCATGTTTTTTTGCAAAAAAAGAATTGCTAATTTCCACTTAAAAAAAACGAGTTGCCCAAATCTTACAAAATAAAATTATTTTATACTAAAAGTCACCAAAATTTTATAAAAAATATAAAAAATCCTTAGAAATTTGAATATTTTTACAAAAATATAGCCAATTTTTTTTTGTAGTTGTCATCTAAAGAATTAATAAGATTTGCCAAGGTTTATACACATTAATATAAGTATGGATCCTTAAAATTTTCCCTAGTTACAAAATATAAACAAAACAACGACAACATAGAGCAATATTGCAACTCTTAACAACCCCAATACACTAGGAAATTCAAGAGAAAATATACCAAAGTGTGCCAAAAAGTTTCAATCCTCTAGGGAAACCTTCACATGCATATAACAGATCTAAAAATTACTTTTGACAGCTAGAAATATAACAAGAAATATTCCCTATCTTCTTAAATATAAATGTCAAACCAATTAACCAATTCAACCTTAACTTACATCAAACCAAAAAGATGTATGAGTGTTGGAAATTAAAAACTCATGAAGAAATAGATGGATGAAAATCAAATCTACAATTACACAAGTATTGGACCATCAAAAACTTCAGTAATATGCATAAATATGAAGTGCATGTACATACCAAATCCTTATCCCAAAGCTAGTACAATCCTCTAGCTCTCAAAACCCTAGCTAGGTAAAACAATGAAAACCCTCCTGTAGAATGAAAAACACTCCTTCATTGCAGGGTGTTCTCTAATCAAGCAACCATCTCCACTTGGGAATCATACAAAATGTCACCAAGATGTCTGAAGATCTCCAATGATCTAGGCAAGAATATCATGAAAGCACCAAACTAAGGTCAAGAAATCACTGAGTAAGCCATCTCTAATTTGAAAATCCATCATGGACCATCTCCCACATGCAAATCCATCACATACCATCCAGGGGCTGATCATACACCATGTACCCCAAATCTCATGAAGCATCCCAAACGTGGTGTAACCACTTTTGGAGTAACCCCGAAAGCTAACACTTTCCATTGGGATTTATAATATTTGTCACATCGAGTGGAAGACAACCCATGTAAACTTTGGGACTAGGGACTTCCGTTTTCACCTTCCAAAGGACTGACCTATTAAAAAATACATAGCTTCCAGAATTATGCAACCACTCAATTCTTTTGATAACAAACACACATTGCCATGATAGGAACAAAATTGCATGGGTACACCTTGACATAATTTCACTATTCATATTACTCCCACTATGTCACTGCAAAGAGGACCAATAAAATTTAGCCATGTATTCAAACAAAGAAAGATACTAAACTAGGGAAGTCTAGACTATAAGTAGAATAAAATGAACTATTTTAAAAGCAAAAGATAAACCCTAACTATTATGTAAAAGCTAATTCACCACAAGGTGAACTAACATAAGTAACACTTAAGATGGTGGCCATTTGTAGGTATGGAGAATGAAACACCATCAAGTCTCCTAGAGGATATGTACTTTGGTCAATCTTCTACGCAATTTGGTATGGACCAAGCCATAATGGTTGAAACTTTGGGTGCTTACCCGTAGGATCAGTGGCTTTATCACATACCAAAACAAGATCACTTATTTGAAATGACTTGTTGGATGTGCATCTGTCAAACCATTATTTTGTTTTGACTAGGCTTTGATGGTTGAAGGATTTTCTATTCAGTTTGTGTTTCTTCACTGAGTTTCAATAAAGAGTTTGTTTGACCTTGCATTACGAAGGATTCTTTTCCCACTACCTATGGTATCATAATTTTTCTAGAAACTGACCAGCTTTGTTTCTTGTGGTTTTCGATTGTAACACCATTCACATTTCGATTGTAAATCCAGCGAAAATTATATTCTGGTCAGTTTCTTTTGAAATTAGTAGGGGAAGCGTGACCTTAAGTTAACAAAAACCATGGCTTCGAGGCGAAAATCCATTACTTAACCCATTACACAAAATCCTGATTCTGAGCACTTGATTGATAGAGACATAGATGTATTTGAACCTAAAATTACTGTGAAAAATGAATATGAAATTCGTCATTCTAGCGATTTAGGGATGCATATGACATTTTACCCAATTGGGAATGTGGCCTTGCACAAGCAATTTTCCCATCAACTTATCATTTTCCCAAATTTATTTCAATGTGTTCAAGACTCTCTAACTCAACCTAGAGAACTATGATGTCTTCAGATGGTTCTTGGGTGATGTCAATGCAAGAAATGGATTATATCATGGAAACTCTTGATAAGACATAAATGCTGAAAAATACAACACAAATGAAAGAATGACATGAGTGGGATGAAATTCAAGCAAGAGGACCATTGCTCAAAATAATGAGAATAAATTTAGAACCAAAATCAGAAGAATAATCAGATGAACAAATTGTTGACACAAAGGAAGGAAGACATAAATGCTAGTGGTTTTATTCCTGGAAAGTCCATGATTTCTATCATTTGGATTAGAACAATTAGTCAGATGAAATATCTCAAAATGAAATGTTAGGATGTGGGGAGTTCAAGGAAAATATCAATGATTAAGAAAGATATTGATATTTTTACAGAAATGATTTTAAATAAAAAGTAGTCTAAATAGTCAAAAGAAATATTGTTTTCTCAAACAAGTCATGAAAGGTTAGCACCTCCTATATTATTAACTTTAGTCAATTATGACAAACACACCTTTGATATAGCCATTTTGCAACCAAAAGTAATTAAAACTAAATGAGAAATCTAGTCTCATGAATATGAGAATACAAAAGTTAAATTTGATCTTGACAAGATGCCCATGGGGGACAACATAGAATGTCATAAAAAAATGGTAATATGCTCTCAAAAGATTTTATACAAGCTACAACAAGTGCCAAGAAACTGAAAGGAATGGTGGCTAAGCTAGAGATTCAACTGAAGCAAGAAAATATTGTTAACAAAGAAAGATTAGTAAGTATTCATGATCTTGAATAGAGGGTGAGAGTGATTGCACTCGGAGAAAATACGAGTAATAAAAATGTTGTCAAAACTTTAGTCAAATAAAAACATAAGAAAATCCATCTCTTAAAGTCAAAATTAAATATTTCAGGATATGAGTATATTCAACCCAAGGAATTGGTTGAGACACAAAAAGAAAAAGAACAATTGATCAAGCAAGTTACAAAGTTAAAACAACAAAATATTACATTGGGTCACACAATTGAAAAGTTGAATAGAAAAATAAACAATATCAAATAATCTAGTGAAGGAAGGAACTGAGACATAATAAGCGAAAAAAAAAGTTGAAAAGCATTTTTTTTTAAATTTCAAAGGCGCTATAAAGTGAATATCAAATGTAATAAGGTAGAAATTATGGAAATGAAATCACAAATAGAGTAGAGAAATATAATAATTGATGATTGTCATAAACAATTGGCTAAAAAGATAAAATTATCACCAAATGCATTTAGAGAATTGAGGATTTAAATAAATATTTAGAAGAAGCTTAAAGGAGAGTAGGTGTAAACAAATTTCTTGTTGGAGCAAAACATGTAATTTGGGATCAAATTATATTGATGATGGAAAACATTAGGAGTCATTTTGATGTTATACAACAAACTAAATTTTTATCATGGTGAGTTCAGATTGAGATTAGTAAATCTTGGACATAGTTACGAGATGAAGCTGAAGTGGCAAAGGAGGTAATTATGTTTCTGAATGGTATAACTCAATCTAAGTTAATTCCTATGGCTGTCAATGATCGAACCTCTATGATCATGGCAACTAGTGAAGTACATACAAAAAGAAATTTAATACCAGCAACACATTGAAAAGTGTAATGTAGTTAGCCAATATGATAAGTCTTATAGAGAAAATTATAATCCATTAATCAAAGTTAGGGTTACTTTCCCATGGACAAATGGTAATTGGTTTTACAACTATGAGGCATATAGTGAGAAATTGATTAAACAAAAAAACAATATTGAACAATTTTGGGATGTTACTATCCCATTCAAGAGAAAAATGATATTTGATAAGATTTCTCTTGATTTAGGGGTTTTGAACAATATTACATATTTACATAAGGGTTTACCACCTAGTTCTTTTGATATTTTTACATAATTAGATATTGTTGCAAGAAAAATGTTTGAATTCAAATATCCTAAAGGGAATAGATGGGATACAATAGATAGACTACAAAGCAAAGATCCAGCAACGATTTAATCACCTTAAATTGCTTCCACGTCATCACCTCAACCCCTATTTAGGAAAGATGAAATATGTAACTAGATCGAAAAGTTACATAGATTCCAAGCATAACATAAAAAGGAATGAACTATTTTCCAAGATTTCCAAGCACCGCTATGGACTATTTTTTAACAAACCAAACCATTGTTTGGAAAAAATGGTTAATGCCCATGAAGATAAAAGCAAGAAAGAGAAATAAAGGATTGGGTTTTAGAGACCAGAAAAATAACTTTTTTCTATTAGTTGAATCATTCATAGTGGCGAAAAAGTATCTAAGAGTTTTGAGAATTGTTCACCTCATCTAAGTTTCTTGTGAATTCATCCGTCATTAAAAAAATTTTTGTTGTGGTTTTTTTTATTATATATCCACATAAGTTTTCTTATTCTCCGCTAAGGTTGTCTAGACATCATTCAAAAAAGCTTCAGACTTTGAATCAATAAAATCTTAAAAAAATTATTCTCAAAGATTTTTCTTTGCATTTATTAAAGTTTTAATATATTAACATATTGTATGCACTCACATATGCCAATTCTTGTAGTGAATGCTGGTAATACTAAATATGAAGTTGAGGATATATTTGTTTTTATGTTTGTAATTGATAGTATTTATTACTGAATTATGTTGAAAATAAAGATAAATCAGATGTTATGTTAAAGTGTTGATAAACGCTTATAACCACATACATACATATTGGATTTATTAAATGGATACTTAATATGTTTTTTTTCATTTAATTATTTTTGGAATGTGTATTTTGAATAAGATCGAATATATGTCATCTTTAATTTAGTGTTTTCCTAGAGCAATATTATCTTAAATTTTTTTATATTCTTTATCATCTCATTTCTTTCATTCAATAAACTTTGAAAATTGGTTGAATGGGAATATGGTGTCTTGAATAAATGAAGAAGACTATCCAATTTCTTAGTCTTCTATTTCATTATTTCCCCTATCGTTATACATAAGTTTTCTTAAATAGTTTGTTTTTGTTGAGAAATACCATCTTTCTTCAATTTATTAGAGAAATCTTAATTCAAACAACTTTATTTAAGGGTTACCCTCTCTATCTAGTGGATTCTTTCAGTATATCCTAAAGCAATGATCCAGATTATTTTGAGAATGATACGAAGTAAGAAATATAACATAGATATAACAAGGATATACACAAAGCTATGGCAAATATAATACAATAAAACTCATATTCTATTAATGACTGTCTAGAATACAAAAGACTGTAAAATGCAAAAGTACACAAGCTAGCTAGAATGGTGGTAGCTTATCTATGAGGATATATGTGTTGGCTACGCTCATTCGCAAGAAGCTGATTACAATGAGGCTCCAAAGCCCTTTTTAACATAAAACATAATGGAGAAAACCATAAACATCCCAAACCCTAACCTCGGGAGATGAAACACCAAAATGTTTGTGGGCCCCGATGGGGGTAGTTGATATGTCAACTTCCCGAGGGTGTAACATTTGCATACAATCTCCGTTTGGGGCCCTCGATACCTCATCATAAAGGTCTAGCCGAGGAGTACACATTCCATTCAACCTAGAATTTTCCTTTGGCTACATGTTAGGTGCCATTGAGCCATAAAATCGTCGTTTAGGGCCTCAAAATGACCCTGAAAGTTTGGGAGCTGAAAAACTATTGAAAAATTGCTAAGATGGAAAACTGTAATTTGAGCCAGTGGAATAGGTGGGTGGCCACCAATTTCCACCTGGATCATCCCCCCCCTCCTTAGGAAGAAGTAGTCTCTATTGCATCAAGTTCCTCCATTAGATGGGGAAAATTCTGCTGAATATGACTCCTGGTGAGCCACTTTCCCTGATGAAGAAACTTCCCTGCTTTGACGACCCGATAGAGTTGGATGGTTTGCTGGCAGGTGTCCTTTGTGACCTTGGTGTCCATAATCCGATCAACTGTTTCCTATTCGATGCAATTAGGATTGAGTTATGTTGGTGCCAACTGCACGACTACTTCCGAAGTGTCCAAAAGAGGTGGAAAATATGGTCGGGTGCAAGCCAATGAAAGGAAGAATACTTAATTCAAAATAATTCTCACCCACAAGCTTGGTGATGGTATAAGGCCCATATCATAGTGGGAATAACTTATGATGGGGTCATGTGAGGCGCTTTTTCTGCAAATGAAGCCATACCTTATCTCCCACCTAAAACTTGTGTGGTACTCAGTGTTGATCGTGGCGATGCTTGTACTTGGCATTGAATTTCTTCACAATATCAAGAACTTGTTGTTATATGTGCTGGATGTGCTCAACAAATTTAGCTACTCGATCAACCTCGGCTTGAGCATGGGAGTAATCTTCTTGTGCGATTGCAATGGGTAGAGCTACATCAATGATGACCAATGGTTGGAACCCAAAGCACACCTGAAAAAAGCTATGGCCAATAGAGATATGGAGGGATTTGTTGTAGCGATGTTGAACATAAGGAAGAATTCCATCCCATGTGCGTAGATGTTTGGAATTTTACATCCTCAAAAGATGGAAAATCATCCTGTTTACTACCACTATTTGTTCATCAACTTGTGGGTGGAAGGTAGTCGATTTGTTCAGCTTGGTGTCCATTATCAACCATAGGATGGACCATAAAGTGATTAGGAACCTGTTGTTTTGATCAGAGATAATAGTTCGTGGGATCCCAAAATGAACCCAAACATCTGTAAAGAAGAGCTCGGTGGTTGCCTCAGATGTGATGATTTTCTTGCAGGGTGCCAAAACTTCCATGTTAGAGAATCAATCAATGACCACAAAGACACAATCATTCCCATGTTTGGTTGAAGGAAGATCGGACATGTAGTCCATGGAGATGGACTCCCAAGGAATATCCAGAGTAGGAAGAGGGGTGTATAGCCCATGTTTTTTGATGGCGGGCTTGGTAATGATGCAAGAAGTGTAGGATATGATGTACTTGTGAACATCTTGTCGAAGCTTCATCCAATAAAAATGATTTTGTAGTACTACCACTCTTTTGTCTACACCAAAATGTCTCGATGCCCGACTGTAATGAGCTTCTGAGATATTGAGGGCTAAGATCTAGAAGGCATGAATGCAGAGAGAGGAGGAGAGAAACCATATAAATATTCCATAAAATTAATCACATGAGCATTGACAAAAACCCGTTTACTGA
>ML813515.1:155893-169915 GCA_009831015.1 Picea engelmannii | reverse complement strand
AAATCCAAAAAATAAAAATAAAAATGAAAAAAACCCTATTTTCATGGAGGCCGACCTCTGGCTGCAATTTTGTTCATATATTTTGATGCACATGATGAAATAAAATTCCGTTGAAGACCCATTTGAGGTATTGAAGAGAGATTTCCATCAATATAAGATACTTTCTCTATTGTATCTTGTGGAGTGAGAAAAATCTATCTGAAACTCAAGGGACACATGATCACACTGTTTTACAGACCTTTGGTGTTTAAATCAATCATATCTCACAAACAAGGAAACAAAATGAAATTCCGTAAAAAACCCATTTGAGATAACAAAGAATCATTTACAATGAGCTATAGTTTTACCTATGAAATTCTATATAGAGGTCATGGAACTTGCATAAAGTTTGCGGAAGATAGATGCCCTGTATTTCGTCCATGATTTTTCTTCTATGACGACCATACATTTGTGGGTAAGTTTAGAAAGGGCTGGAATGAGGTCGACCAAGATTCCAAATGATTTATGTATATTCTTTTAATCCATAAAATTATTGTATGAATCTACAATAACATTGAATAAGAGATAACCAAGCGTAGAGGGATACAAAGGATGCTAAGGGTTGGTAGAGAAGTTTGTGTTGTTATAGAGGCCATGGAACCTCCGTGAGCAATAGGGATACCCTACAAATGTTTTGAAAATTTTGCAGACCAATGGATGTAGTGAATCCATGTAAGGATTCTCCTGCAATGGTGAACGAAGTTTTGAGGGTAGAAAAGCCCTATAATTCGCATGGACCAATTGTGATACTTACAATGTATCGACCAACAAATGGACTTTGAGAGTGCCAAAGGGAGGTTGGATATTGTTGCAAATATTTGAACCCAAAATATGCTTCAAACTCTAGTTCCCATGAATAAGTAACCCGCTCTGATACCACTGATCCAGATTATTTTGAGAATGATATGAAGGCATAAATATAACAAATACATAACAAGGAACTACACAAAGATATGGCAAGGAACATAATAATACAATAAAACTCATATTCTGTTAACGAGTGTCTGAAATACGAAAGACTATAAAGTGCAAAAGCACACGAGCTAGCTAGAATGGTGGTAGCTTATCTTTGAGGAGATATATTTCAACTACGCTCATTCACAAGAAGTTGATTACAATGAGGCTCCAAAGGAATTTTTAGCATAAATCATAATGGATAAAACCATAAACTCCAAAGCACCTTGGGAGATGAAACACCAAAATGTTTGTGGGTCTCGATGGGGGTAGTTGATACGTCAACTTTCGAGGCCGTAAGTTTTGCATATGATCTTCGTTTTGGGCACTCGATACCTCATAAAAAATTTCTAGCTGAGGAGTAAACATTTCGTCTGGCATAGAATTTTCCTTTCGCCACATGTTAGGCACTGTCAAGCTAAAAAAATGTCGTTTTGATCCTCAAAACGACCACAAAAGTTTGGGACTCGAAAAAATGTAGAAAAACTTCCAAGATGGAAAACTATAATTTGAGCCAGTGGAACAGGTGGGTGGACATCAATGTCCATATTAATCAAGAAAGGAGGTTAATCTACCTCCAGAGGATGCCTTGGCACCATTCCCTAGCCATGAATGTCTCAAGGAGCAACACCTTGAAAATCCATATGTTTTCTATGGAAATGGGTGGTTGTGGAATTTTCTTGGGTGTTGAATGGTTCAGGACATTAGGTCCCATAAATATGGATTTTTTTGAGTTATACACAAGTTTCCAATAGGATGGGGATAAATACACTTTCAAAGGAATTAAAACCAACTCTCAAAAGACCATCATCTCCCACTGTATGGAAAATATTCTTAAATAGGGAAATTTAGGCATTGTAGTTCAATTCCATGCCATTCAATCCTTTGAGACACCTTTTCAACCCATTCATTTTGACATGTAGTTAGTCTTGGCCAAACACCAATCCATATTTGAATATACCCAAGGAATAACACTCTCCCAAAGTGAGCATGATCATTCTATTCTACTCATACTGGGTATTGTCCCACCAAAAGTATACTTGTGTCACCATCCATTTTCCAAAAAAAAATGAAATGGAAAAGATATTTAGGAGTTGCTAGTCGTTGGTGTTGTCTTTCCTATTACTAGACCTTATTGGTCACTATTTGTCATTGTCCTCAAGAAATAAGGCTTGGAACATGTGTCCCAACTTTTGAGATCTCAACAATTTGAAAATCAAGGATAAGTTTCCCATTCCGATCATTGATGACCTTCTGGATGAACTCAAGAGTGATCAATTCTTCACCAAAATCGATCTCCACTTAGGCTATCACCAAATTCACATGAAAATTCCGACTGAGTGGGACTGGAGGACACATACAAATTCTATCCTCCTATAGACTGGCTTAGAGACAACTCTTTCAACTGGTTCATCACCAAGTCTGTAGATTTAACATTTGCGGAGCCTATAATGCCATCAACATGAGGCCTAGGATTTTGTCTAGGGCCATAGTTTCAACTCGGTGCATCAGGAAGAATTTTGTATAACATCCTAGACTGAGCATATATGAGATCTGACTACTGGGCTTTGAAAATCGCTTCCTCTTGAGATGTAACTCCAGATGTAGAAACATCCTTCGAAATATAAGGCAGTAAAGACTTAAGAAACCATTCCAACATGAACTCTAGAGGAATGTAGGATTTGATCAACCTCTTCCATCTACACCACTCTTGGATATGGTTTGATATGTGGGTGGCTTTGTCCTGGCAGAGGGCCGACAAAAATTCTATGCCGACATCGTAACGAACCAACAACTGGAAGTGGCTGAGAAAGACTAAAACCATCTGGTTAAAGTTACCGTATGTCCCCCTTGGTAACTCGATGTACTATTTTGCAGCAACCCCCGTGAAGGTGCGTTGAAACAATCTCAAATGAATAGAATCGTCGTCAAGAGAATTTGAAGAGCACCAAATATGAAAAGTAGTGACGTGATCACCATGATCCTCACCAGCGTTTCCTTCAAATTTCTAAATATCCGAAGGAAGCTTGGTGGGGACAGGGGGCCATGAAGGATCATGATGCACTGGGTCATTCATTAATATTGATAAGTCTGGAAAATTAAGCATGGCTAGAAAAGGGAGCCAGGGTTGCGGCATCTGAGCCCATGCTCCCGAGAAAGTTTGTTGCTGGGGAATCACAACCCATATAGGGTTCTGGTATGCACCATGGCCCTGTCCGAGATTGTAAAACCCCCCTCCAAATTGATTCATAAGGGGTTGGTTTGGCACCATTCCATTAGGAATGTTATAATGAGGGTGATAAATATTTCCCCCATCTAGAGTAGCTCCAGGTTGGGGGTTTCCCAAAGTATGAAATTGACCTCCCCCGGGTGGAAATCCAGAGGATAGAGGTGGATTTTTCATGCCAAAGTTGTTGGTTGGAATTGATGTGGAGGAGGAAGGTGGAAAGGATGAAATGTAGGCAAGATCTTATCCACTCGATTGATTACTCCATCTGAGAACATTAAGACTAGGATTATACCCATGAGGAAAAGAGGGTTGGATTCCAATCGTAGGATTCATTTGGGGAATGTGAGATCCACCAAATGAGAGTGGGGTATGTGAAGGAGCCATGCCCCCAGGTCCAATACTAGGATTTTTCTTCGTCGCTGCAATGGAGGACGAAAATTGTGATGTTAGATTTGGCATACCATAAGAGAAAGGGCTAGAGGCTGAAGGAATAGACTGATTATTGTACCTAGGTGTACCAAAAATAGATCCAAAAGGGTTTGTCACTATCGGTTGAGTAGCAACCATAGGTTGGATAGAAGTGACGATTGGAACCTATGGCACTACAACCATAGTGGTTGAAGGTGTCGAATGAGATCCATTAACTACCATAGGTATGGGAGTCGAAGGACTCCCAATAAATTTTTGACCTGACTCAATACTCATACTTGTATGACCACAGGTTTGGTAGGTGGAGGTGTGTGTACCACGTTTGATAACTTTATGACTTTTAGAAGGAAAATAATCAAAATATAGTAGTAACTTCAACAAACGACGAGAGATGTGAGGAAGTGGGTCCGGCTCCACAATGACTCAAGACTCGAGGTATAAAAAGAAAAATCCTAAGGCCTACTAATAATCAAAGAGCACACCAAAATAAACAAAATTCCCAATGCACACAAACAATATAAAATGGCTAAAAATGGGCCTCCCTCACTAGAGTAGGTCTTCCTCGCCCAAGAGGGGCCTGAGGCTCCCTTCAAAAGATCGGAGGTATCAAAATCAATTAAGGGCCCTTGTGGGCTTAACAACATAGTCAGTCGGATCCCCCTGGAGAGGTAATCCTCCATAAAGGATGTGTGTTGTACGACCCTTATCTGACTTAGGGTACTTGCAGAATAACCCCTGCAAGTAACATATGTGGCTACCCATGTCAAGCAACTAAAGCCACCATGATATAACCAATGTGCAGGCGAACAATCATAATTCAGGTCCACCATATGGGTAGGGTAACGAATCCTAAAATATTGAAAGCACCGCCTCTCACAAAGGTAAAGGTACTAGCAAGACCCCCATATACGAATAGATACTCAGAAATATCTCTGACACTAAGAAGGTATTAAAGGGATATCTCTACAACCAACTTCGCGTGACCTCGTGCTTAACTCCTGTGTGAGTGGAGCCTCCTGACGTCACTAATTATGCAATGGATTTCACCACTCCCTTAGTCAAACACATATGTTGAGTTTAATATCATTGGAGAGGTTTACTCACAAAATCCTATTCCAAGGTTCTACATCTTAAGATAGTTTATGTACCCTGAAATATAAAACCGTTTCTAATCAATTTTAAATTTATCAGCGTTAATTTTAATGGATTTGTTTACTCAAAATATGTGGTCGTGAAACTAATGATGTTGTGACTCAACATATAAAAGAAATGAATATGAATATAATGCAAAGTCCTAACTTCAATTCTCAAAAAAATGATAAGCTTTTCACAAATGCAACTTTCAATTCAATTATGCAATTTCAATAAAATACAATCTTTCCATGTATATCAAGATCAATATTAAACAACCCAAAGATCAAATGCCAAAATTCAAAATGTATATTTTTTTATTTTCAATATAAAGAATGAAAATGCAATGACTGAATAACAACTTGATATATAGACCCTACTTTAAGAAAAAGAGACAAACCAAGCAAGATAATAGGAATCAAACACTCATCCCAAGATGCAAGGACAAACAATGAAAAAGATGATGAGAAATAAGAACCACCCAAAAATTCAACCGAATAAAGGTTTCCTATTACTCTACAGGCACTCAACAGCTATGACAGAGACCCAAGAAGACTCAATAGCTATCAAAACTCACCCAGCAAACACCAAAACTCAACAATCAAGAAAACGAGATTGATGTACGCAATTGTTTGAGAAAAAACCATGTATGTACGCGCACTATAGAATGACAACTCGCGTATGTACGCGCCTGTCAAGGGAAAACCAACATATATGTATTAAAACACTGCCATGTTAAGGATACGGCCAAGAAACTTAGATTCAAAATGAAAATAGGTTGTCAAGCAATCAAACAACAAGGAAACTCAAGCTAACTAAGAGCAATCAAAGGAGAAAAACACTCCAAACCCCAAAAAAGAAGATTCAATCCCCAGTATGGTTGCCAATTCCGTTACAAAGAAAATCACTCTATGGCATGGGGTAAACCACAACAGATATAATGAATGCATAAATCGACTCTAATCCCAAGTATGCTATATAAATGTAAAAGCTAACAAGACAAGATAAAGAGCCTACCTTGTCCGAACTTTCGATGAAGACCACCATTGAGCACGCAACGCAAAGCCCTATACCTGCAACTTGTCCTCAAAAACCAAGATACCAAGAATATGGTGATAATATATACAATTAGCACATACAATAGCATAATCCATTAACATTCATAACAAATACGCCCATGGAATAATAATTCAAATATTTGCAAGACATCAATTAGACGAGAAAATAATATTTCTATTAAAATATGATCAACATAAGTGTATGAGTGACAAAATTCTGTGTCGATATGTCTCAGAACTGAGAAACTAAGTCCCTTCCAGCTGGGCTTCTACCACTTCAATCCTCTACCAAAGGAAAGCTCATATAATAGATACAATGAAGTTTACCATCAAAGAGGGAAGAGCTTGGGGGTTGAACAATGTGTTCAAAATTTAAAGGACAGAGGGATGCATACTCAATATGAAGTGAATAATTTCTTTAGAGTAACTTTTCTCTCAAAATTTGAATTCTCTCCTCTTCCACAACTTGGATATGCCCCATTTTATAACCTTCAAATGGAACTGAAGGGTCGAGTCAGAAAGTTTCCGGTATATGGAAGGTCAAGGATCATGGATCCCGTGACGTGACATGGAAACCCAACATGATTTTTAATTTTGGGCACAAAACTGGATGTACGCAGGTTGTAATGGTGCAACCTGCATATATGCATGCTGTATAGCTGTGAGGGCACATATATGTGGAAAATATGATTTTTAGCTATGGGAAGTGCAAAAGGGGACTTCAAGTCTGCATAGGGAAATGGAAAAAGCCTTCTAAGCAAGTTGCATGGGGTGAGGAAAATCTTGCTATAACAGTTCTGCACTTTCGTAGCTATTCTGAATCCATACACAATGTCCAGGTGGATATTGGTGTCCATCCACCTATTTCAACTGGATTATTTTGGAAGTTTTCACTTTTTGTACTTCCAGGGCCGTTTTGGGGCCCTAAACAATGTTTTTTTTGTCTTTCCACAGTCAAACTGTACATTGGGTTGGAGTTTTATGACATAATTTGTAGTTCTTGAAAATACCTTTCCAACGGGCTATCACATGCCTAAAATGAAGGTTGTATGTAAAAGTTATGACCCTTGCAAGTTGAGGTACCAACTTACCCATCGGGGCCCACATAACTTTTGGCATTTCATCTCCTAGGGTTAGGTTTTTGGATGTATAGGGTTTTGACATTCATGAGTAATATTTAAAATGCCTCTAGAGCCTCATTGTAATCATTCTGCTCAGATGGATTCATGTAGCAACCACATCCCTTATCAGAGATAGCTACCACCATTCGAGCAAGTGTTTCAATTCTGCAGTTTTACAGTTTCAACCTATTTTATTTATTCGATAGAAGTTATTGTTCATTGAATATCTGTTGTTGTTCTTCGTATATTTGTGTTATTGTATTCAATCTGTTATTCATTTCGTTCCACTCATAAATCTAGATCAGTGATATCAGAGAGGTATGATGTTCATTTGTTTTTCTTTGTGCATGTCCCCGACAAGATATGGGTACAATAAGTTGGGACTCGAACCAGTCAAGCCTTTGCAAGATCGGCCGCACCGAGCCCGACCAGACCTCATGGGGGATGAGAAGAAAGACAATGGAGCAGGAGATCCTTTTAAATTGTGTCTCGAGGAATCCCTTGTGTGACAAAGGAACTAAATGATGAACAAATTTGTACATATGCTTCGACGACTGCCCACATGCGACACATCTTCATCAAGTGGCCACACAACCCCCTTCAAGGTAAAATTAAATTTTGATATTCCATTATTTGAAGGACTGATAGATGTGGATGTTGTAGATAAATGGATGAATCTACTCGTAGGGAAAATATTACTTCTGCACTCCTCAAGTTCGTCCCCCTTGTTAAGGATTGGTGGGATACTTACTCTAAGCAAAGGGCCACAAAGGAATCTATAATATTTGCGATCACCCCCACATAGGATTCCTTTAGGGATGCCATTAAAGAAAAGTACTACCATTTTGGAAGCTACGAGGACCAGTACATAAGATGGACCACGCTGCGTAAGGAAAGGGACCAGACAGTGCCAGATTTCACCAATATTTTCCATACTCTACGCACCAAATTGGGTATCAAAGACTCTGAACAACATCTGGTTCTCAAATACCGCGAATGTATGCATATATACATTCAAATGAAAATGGAATTTCTGGACATCGCATCATTAGCTGGGGCTTATAGATATGATGTCAAGATTGAGAATAAATTTAAGCAGAAGAGGTGAGAGTTTGGATCTGCAAATTCCTCACAGCCGAAGTAGGGAAAAGGTGGTCCCAACCCACCAAACAAGTCATAGAGAAAATATGGCCACTCTCAGGACAACCAGTCCAAGCCGCAACCCAAGAAGGGTCATGATAATTTGAAGGACACAGGAAAGTGGTATGTATACCATAAAATCCCTTCACACAACAACGAATAATGTCACTCCAAGCAATCACTGGTGGCTGAGTTGAAAGCTTTTGAGTCAGAGGAAGATTCTGACTCCAAATCAAATCTAGAAAGTGGGAAGCAGATTATCGATGTTGAACCCAGTGCCAATGTCACTACCACCAAAGTACAACCAATTGAACCAGAAGAACCAGAGGAAGGGGAACGCCTCTTTCACTCACATATGTGGGTAAAGGGGGCTCCTCTTCATTTCATTGTCGATAGCAACAGTGAGAAGAACCTGATCTCAGTAGAGGTCATCAAGCATCTAGAAATTTTGATAACACTGTATCCGCAACCCTACACCATTGGTTGGCTTTTCCAAGGAATATATCTCTGTGTCATCCAACAATGTCGTCTGCCCTACAACATCAAGCCCTTCAAAGACGAGGTATTGTGTGATATTTCTCCCCTTGAAGTTTGTGATGTTTTTTTAGGCCAACCATATTTGTGGAAGTGACATGTTGTGTATGAGTCTAGACCCTGCAATGTTATTATTACTTTGGGTATACAATTGTACAGGATACCAAAGGTAGCGCCGCCTACCGCTATTTCTTTAACCTTTGCTAAGAAATGCAGTAAGGTCATTTCACAGACCGAGAAGTTCATATTCTTTGTGATCCGTGCTTGCAGTAAGAAGAAGGTCTCCGCCACATCCTTGAACTCTACACAAAGCCTCTCTTTGCATTAGAAGCAAGTGGACGAGATCATGGAAGAGTACAGAGACATCTTCTCCTCACCCGCCGAGGTAATGATGCACTTCCCATTCAAGCATCCAATTGATCTAACCCATGATGCACCTCTACCTAATGGACCAATCTATCATCACTAACTGATGGAAAATGATGAAATCAAGCACCATATCTAAGAGCTGTTTCAAAAGGGACACATCCAACCCAACTCCTCCCCTTGTGGAAGCCCGATTGTACTGGTGTAGAAGAAAGACCAGACCTGACAGCTCTGCATTGATTACAGAGAATTAAACAAAATCGCAGTCAGGAACTAGTACCCAATTCCCCGAAATGATGACCTTCTTGACCAACTCAAGGGGGAAAATTTCTTTAGAAAGATTGACCTAAAGTCTAAATACCACCAGGTTCCCATCGAATCGGCTGATGTATGGAAGAAAACTTTCAAATTTGAAGAAGGTCTATTCAAATGGCTAGTCATGCCCTTTGGCTTAACAAATACACCTAAAACTTTCATGAGATTGATGGATGATGTGTTGAGACCCTTCACCAACTCTTTTTTGGTGGTATATCTGGATGACATCCTCATATTCAAAAAAACTTGGGAGGAGCACATGCAACATATTCAACATGTTTTGAGCACTCTGCGGGAGCACAAGCTATATTCCAACTTGGAAAAATTATCCTTTGGCATGAACATGGTCCAATAATTGGGATACATTATTAATGAGCATGGGGTACATGTGGATCCATCTAAGATACAAGTCATCTGTGATTGGACAAACCCGACCACACTAACCGAGCTTCATAGCTTCTTGGGACTTGCCAACTTCTACCGAAGGTTCGTGTTGGGATTCTCCCATATTGCATGGGCCCTCAGCCAAGTAACCAAGGGCGGTGGAAAGAAAATGATTGCATGGGGGAAGGCACACAAACAAGCATTTGATGATTTGAAGCATCGCTTCTTCTCAACTCCAATACTCTCCTTACCCGATTTGCAATAATCGCTCGAGATTGAGACTGATGCCTTCGACTATGTTGTAGGTGCAATTCTCACTCAACAAGGTCATCTAGTAGCATACCATAGTGAGACACTCTCAGATACCGTCCGAAAATACCCCACCTATGACAAGGAAATGTATTCCATTATGCAAGCCTGTCGTCAATGGAAACATTACATTCTGGGAAAGGAGACAATCATCCACACTAATTACAAGCCTTTGCAGTTCATACAAACACAAGGGAAGTTGTAGAATGACCACCATCAAAAGTGGTCCACATACCTGCAACAGTTCCATATCAACATCAAGTATAAGACAAGGAGCACAAATCGTGTCGTTGAATGCCTCGGTCGACCTCCCGCTACTTCACTCACGACCATGCTCCATTCCTATGGGCATCAGGCATCTGAGTGGCCCCAACTTTATCAATGTGACTCTGATTTCTACACCACCTATCATCTCTTGGGTATCGGCGTGAATGCCACTGATTTTCACATTCAAGATGGAATGTTATGTCATCTAGGCTACCTCTATGTTCCTTCAAGCAAGCGTGCAAAGTTGATTTGGGAGGTTCACTACAGTCGGATGGCAGGACATTTTGGCATTGAGAAAAATGTGGCCATTCTACATAAACATTTTTATTGGCCAAAAATCCGACAAGACGTCAACAAATATATCATATCTTGCACTACCTGTGCCATTGCCAAGCCAACCATCAATAAGCAAGGATTATACACCCCTATTCCTACTCTTGAGAGGCCTTGGGAATCCATCTCGATGGATTACATGTCTGGCCTTCCGTTCACCAAGCAAGTCAATGAATGTGTATTTGTGGTGGTTGATTATTTTTCAAAGATGGCCATTCTCACAACCTACAAGAAGAGAATCACAACGACATATACTGCCAAGATCTTCTTCGAATGAGTGTGGGTCCATTTTTGGATACCACAAACCATCATCTCAGATCGAGACAACAGGTTCCTCAACACATTTTGGTCAAGTCTCTGGTCACTGTTGGAAACCAAGCTCACTAAATCCACTTCTTTCCACCCCCAAACCGATGGCCAAACAAAGGTCATCAATCAGATGATTGTGCACATCCTACAGATGTATAAATCTAAGAATCCGTGTACATGGGATGAGAGTCTTCCCTATGTTCAACACAACTACAATAGGGATCTCCATAGCTCCACTGACCATATCCCATTTTAGGTGGGCGTGGGATTCCAACCCTTGGGTCCCATTGATGTTGGACTACCTCTTGCAAGCACATAGGGAGAATATTCCTATGTTCAGTCTCAGGCTGACAAAGCCACTAGTTTCATTGAGTGGTTTCAACACATCCAACAATAGGTCCATGAGATTTTGTATAAATCCAATTCGAAGTACAAGCAACACCATGATCAACACCGGATGTCGCACCAGTCTCAGGGGGGAGACAAGGTTTTGTTACATTTGCAGAAAGAGTGCCTTATCGGGCCTGTTATCGCACAGTTTGTAGCTAGGTCAAATGGCTATGAAGTAGAAGGCCAAACTGGCGTAACAAGAACCTATCCCACTCAATGTCACCACGATGGGGAAGTTCTTTCTCTTTAGGGAGGTTAGGCTCAGGGGAGACGTCCCCGATAACCTGGACTTTTGAAGAGGCAAAAGTTTTAAAAGTTAAAGTGAAGTTCCCCCTTCACTGGTCACCACCAAAACAGATAGTCCTGGCTAAACAACCAATAATGAAGTGTAGGCCCAAAGAAAAACACCTGCCAGAACAAAGCAACAACAAACCAATATATGCAAGCTATGATTCAATGGGTTAGTACTTCATAAGACTATCTGATATCAATATATAAGCAATTTTAACAATAAATATTGACGAAGTCAATGTTTGTTAATATAGCAATGAAATAATATCACTCCACCAATAAATATCAAGATGATGTAGCAATCAATGTATCCAATCAATCCTTCATTCAATAAATGCATTAAACCACCATCCAATATCTTATAAAAAGAATATTGCTGCATCAAGATGAAGTAACCAGGGGTGACGTCAGCCTTCTTAGGGTTAGTAGTTAGTTAGGGTTTCAATTTAGCAAAGGTTTTGAGAGTTGTTTGATCACTTTCACTTCAACGCTGGAGATCCAAGATCAGTGCCTAAGGGTTAATGGAGTCAATTTAGAAGAGGAGGCAAGGGTTGAAGGAGGAAGACTAAGGACTAGAGGGAAGGGTTCTGAATTGCTGTTATGGCAGGGCCTCATAATCAAAACCCTAGGGGAGAGAGGCTCACTCCGGTGTTGCTAAAGCAAGGCCTCGTGCTCTCTCCTCCTTCCTTAGGTTAACTTGGAAAAACGGCTAGCATGAAAGATAAATCAAGACTAGAGAGTGCAGTGAGGGAGAGTGTTGCTATTGCAAGGCTCTATCACCAAACCCTAGAAGCAGGATGACCCTAGGTGTAGATAACCTAGGCCTGGGACATCTCCTCCTTCTCGACTTCAGGAAGTACGACTAGCTCAGGGAGAAAAAGGATTAAGAGTGTAGATATGGCTAGGCTCTTCCTTCCTTCTTCAATGGCTGAAAATTTCTCTTTTAGGGGACATGAAACAAGGACCTACTTGTGTGCTTGTCACCTAGGGTTTTTATCAACAAATTATAAACATATGCAAGAATACAAGACTACAACCATTCAATCAAGAAGTTTTGCAGAAAAAACACTTACATATCACCATGAAATAGCATGCAAACCCTAGTTGTAAACCTTCCTTCAAGAGAAATGCCAAAAATGCCAAGAAATGCCTTCCTTCAACAAGTGCGCCTCACTAAAACAACAAATTTACCCAATTAGGGCACTAAAATCAGATCTCACTAATTAGTGAGTGATGTGTTATGTTAAAATGAGGCTAAAACTCCTCAATATATACTGTATCAATGACCTTAATTAATTTTAGGTCATAAAATGGCCGGCAAGACCACAATATTGTTTTTACATTAAATTGTCGAATTAAAACCCTAACTGAGCTGTAAAAAAGGTAAAATCCCCTTCAAGAGAGGCGCTAGCCCCTTTTAGGGCAGATGAGACATCCAGGAGCAAAACGTTAGCCCCCCAGGGGCCTCTCCAACATGCCACACGTGCCACTGCTGCCCAATCTGCCTCCATGAATGTCAATGAAGTTGGATGATGTCATGGTGGGGATGGGGGTGTCCAGAGCCTTCCAAGGCCAATGTTCCACTGAAAAGGGGTCATTCCCCCAGGCCGGGCTCCGCCAAAGTGCCTCTGATGGAACATTCTCTTCTTCTTCGATACAAGACCCTAATCAACCACTGTCATGTCTCTACCCCCTGATGGGGTCTCAACATCCATTTGGTTGGCTCTTCGGCCCCATGGAGGTCCGAACTGATCATCTCTCCATGTGTACCGGTCCAAATGGTACCTGTCCGTCGGGCATGATATTGCACATCAGAAGCTACACCCTCCATGGGCTCATCAGTCACCAGGATCATAGCAATGCTAATCACGTTTCATCATCAATATTATCAAACATATTCATAAGACCCTAATACATCAGTCAATAGCTCAAAGACGTTACAAAAACCTACAATACAAGACTGGAGAAAAAGACAAGACATCCTATTGGGCTAGTATCCACAAGAAAGGGGAAGTTTCCAGGAAGGTTTCATCCAAGACATGTAAGTGAGGTGATGTGCCTAGAGGATGTCCAGACATGTGGGTGAAGTGAGAGCTAGGGATGCATGATATTATCTGTGGGTGCCTTTGTAGAAGGTGAGCTGTACCTGTCATGGATGCAATTTTTCCAAACCCGTTCTTGCCTTTATTCTTTTCTTTTTCTTCTTCTTTTTCTTTTTATTCAAGGGCTAACCAAAGGACACTGCCTTTGCATGGTGACCAGAGCTGACAGTGTTACCCACAAGTACTTTCACATAGATGATAAGGCTGGCTCGTGATGATATCCGCTTTCCCTTGGCCATGCAACCAAAGGTCACTACCCTGGCATGGTAACCAGATGGTGGCAATGTCATACTGTTAGGTACCCATGAACCTAATAGGCT
>ML813515.1:113016-134852 GCA_009831015.1 Picea engelmannii | reverse complement strand
TATCAAAATGAATGTATAATGATGTTTATTTATACCATTTATGTCACTTCATTTTAACATTAGGGCCGACCTGACACTTTCTTATTTTGTAATTCTTTTCTTTAATTATTTTCAGGGCCTACATGTACTTCTTTCTTCAATTCACTTTGTCATCTTCAAAAATTCATTTGTCCTCAACCATGAGGATCCATGTGACGTGCCACATACCACTGGAAACAACATGATGTATACTATCCATTCATGGGTGTTGTATATGCATGTGCATTGTCCTTCATGTCCAAATACCTTTATCAATCTTGCGGTCCAAAACCCATGACTAGGGTTGACATCAATGACAACAACCAATCTTCCAACAATGATATGCGTGGATAATTCTCAAATCATCACTGGAAACATTTTATGAAGGGAGAGATACCCATGGTGAATCTTGGTATGAAAACAATTTAGGGTTATGTTATTCACATGAGGTATGAAATCTGATTCTTCACTTCATTAAGCTCAAGACTTATTTTTTAAGTAATAGTAGCATTATGCACACAAAGAATCCTTTTTATTATGCACATGGGAGGATCGCTTTGGTAAACTAAAATGGGTGGAGGATGTTTTAATAACTTATTTGTTTAGATTCAGAGCTTCTTTGTTTTGGTAAAAGGTTTTGAATATTATATATTTAAAAAAAAATCTTTTAACTAATGTTTTAGGGTTCAACCTTGAACAATATCAGATAGTTCCTTCATAATAAGAAGCTTAGTATTTATAAGCTGTAGTTTTGAGCAGTTTGTGCTAATGGAAAAAGTGTAGAGTTCGAAGTTTGAAGTGGAGAAATTCAATGACAAGAATAACCTTGAGTTATGGAACCTCAAGATGCAGGATCTGCTTGAACAACAAGGCAACAAAAGTAGCGGTGATGGTTGAGTCATCATGAAAGAAAAAACAATGTATTTACTTTGGAGTTGTAAAAATTATTGATTGCATGTAAATGGGCATATGTATGTAAGACCTGGATAGGCATGCATACCCATGGTTTATCAGGTCATCTATGAAAAGTATAGACATAGATTTAGGTAGATTGAATATGTGGGGGGGAATGTATGTTAGGTTAACCTTGACTTGATGAAATAGTTAATGAGTTAAATATGTTTTTTTAGGTCAAAGCAGGTGGTTTTTCGGGTCCATGTTTTTGGGTTGTTGAAATTATTAAGACAACTGAGGGGGGGGGGGGTGAATCAGTTGTTACTATGCTTAACATTTTTCATGCCTGTTAAAATATTGCTACTCTTCTCCAAATGACAATCAATATTACACAAGACCTAAACAACATAAATAGTAAGCATCAATCACACATATGATATACACATAGACAAATATTCATGAGGAAACCCATAAAGGGAGAAAGCCTCTTCTTCTTAGAATGATAATCAATCTTTTAATTTCTGTACATCATCTATCTTTGAGCACCAACTCAAAATGAGGCTACAACCTCTTCTTTAACAAGTTGCAACTTGTAGAGACCACCAACCCTCAAGTTTCTCTAGCACCCACTAGAAAGAAGCATATTTTCTCCTTATGATTTCCAACACCAACTGGATGGACTTACCTACTTCCACTTATACAAGCACAAACTTGCACACATAAAACTCTTTGTTTTCCCTAGCACCACCATGCCACCCTGTTTTCTAGCCACAACTAGATGGAAGCTACAACTCCCAGTATTCAAGCACCAACTTGAATAACAGAGGACCAAATTCATCCCTAGCACCACCCTACCACCCTCATTATAAATATTTGCTTGAATAACACCTTAAAACAATACAATATTTCAACACTTACCACTTCTTCTATGTTTTGCAATTCTGCTTTGCTTCTATCTGTTCATGCTTGGCTCCACTTGTTGTCTCTTTTCTGTTCTGCAATTTTTCTCTGCTTCTGTCTGTTCATACTTGGCCCCACTTGCTGTCTCTTTCCATCTGCTCTTTCTCTATTATTCTCATGCTCTTAGGTTCTTGTACATTATTCTCTTTTCATCATTTCTGCTCCGTCCAACTTATGTTCTTCATCTCTGAATTTGTTCTCTCTTTGTTCATACTATAATTTTCATTACATACAGTTCAACTCATTTTACAGAGAAACGACAACCTCACTCTATCACAAATTTTTTCTTTTATGCATACTCTCATAATCCGTTACACTACGAATCTCAAATTCCCAAGAACAATGATTCGGTTAGTATAACTGAATCGTAACTGGTCAAGAAATCATGAATTGAAACAACAACCCTTCGATCAAAATGTCTATTTAATCAACGCCGTTGGATTATACACGCATATGATTTTTGACTTTTCAATGTGTAAAATACAATGTCGACATAGTTGAATGATTGAGATCTTGCTAGAGGACGAAGCTAGAGATCAACGGTTCGAATTACATCGGGTCCTCGTGAACTATACCCATGCGAACTAGCACCTGGCACAAAATTCCTCTCCATGTGACCACTGGCTGTGACCACATGCCAATCAAAAAGGCGCTTTACAACTTCGCGTGTTGGATATTCTGCTGTGAGTCACCCCGACTCTCCCAACTCCCGATCTCTGAAGTAGAGCCTAGCGATGATAACTCCTTCCCTTATTCTCTGCTAATGTGACCTCTTGCTGTGACCACACATCAATCAAAAAGGAGTTCACGACTTCGTGTTTCGAATATTCTGCTGTGAGCCACCTCGATTCTCCCAACTTTTGAAACTCCGAGGTAGAGCCTATCAATGATATCTCCTTCCCCTATTCTCTGCTGATGTGACCACTGGCTGTGACTTGGGGCCAAGAACTTTGGGACTTCGTGTTTCATGAACTCGCGAGTTAGCTCTCCTCCTTTCTCTGATGTTTGAACTTCTGAACTTCACCATGTCAGATCAACGATCCACAACCCTCTGTGATTCGATGACCAGATCTCCTCTTTGCACTTCAGGACTTCGCACTTCGCGATGTCGGAAGTTAGCACTTCCTTTCTTTCGTTTCCCGATTCCTAATTCTCCACTCTCGCCCGATCGACGACCCACGACTTTCCTCGATCCAATGGTCTAGATCTCATTGGGACTTCGCGTTTCAGAACTTTGGAGATGCTCGTGACTCTCTTTTGTTAACTTCCATTTGTTTCCATGCACCGATATGAATGTGCGCCATAGATCTATCATCCACGATAATCAACAGTTCATGATGTAGTTTCTTTCAAACCTTTGTCTCGCGATTCCTTCTTTCCTTCTCACCATTCTTACTTGACATAAATGACAACACTGACAACACAACAAAAAAAGAACTCACCAACATGGGTATCCCGTGGTATTGTGTCCATGGATTGCATGTAATGAAGCCTATAAAAGGCTTGGTGAACTCCATTGTAAATGGGCATGGAGGTAAGCGGTGAAGGCTTACTTGGCCGGTTTGGTAGGATTTGGTCAAGGTAATGTTCATGTTAAGGTGGAGCACTGAGACTCCAATGTGAAGTCCTTAGAGGTGAGAGAAAAAGGTTCATTTGGGTTGGTTTGGCTGGATTTGGTCAAAGTTGTTCGAATGCAAAGTTTGAGGTGGAGCAATGTGTCCAGGTTAGAAAGGTGGGTCTGTAGAAAGGTTGATGTGTTGGCAGGTCAATTAAGTGTTTGAGAATATATGATGAAGGTAGGTTTATATCCATGGAACTTGGAAAGTATTGGAAGGAAGCTGGGATTGAACAGGGATGCTCGGTAATGCCAAGTTGCAACAATAGTTGTGGACATAAGCTGTTGTGCTATTTGGTAACTCGATCACCATCGATTGCAAAAGACAAGAATATTTCGGAAGAGGTATGAACATGTCATCTGGTAATTACTCAAATGTGAAATTATTCAATTGTGATGCTTATGTTTTTATCAGCATTCTAAGTAGGACCTAGATCAAATAGGTAGATCTTTGATATGGTGATGATGTTAAGGGGTGCAGACTGTGGGATCCTACTACCCAAATAATCATCATGGACAAAGCCGCAGTGTTTGATGAATCTCCTTTTATAAAATCAAACATAGTAAAAGATGAAAGGTTCATAGCATGAATGGTAGCATAAGGGGATATGGAAGGTATTGATTTTCATGAAAGTTTCTCACCGGTTGTTAAAAGCTTGTTTCTATTTCATGTTGTGTTAGCACTAGTTGTGTAGTACATTAGATGTTAAAATTGTTTTACTTGAAGTTTTTTGGATAAGGGGATGCATTTGGAACAACTAGAACGGTTAGTTCAGAATTGCAACAAAAGATTTGTTTGCAAACTCAATAATCATTGTATGGCCTGAAGCATGCTAGGAAAATGGTACAAGATGTTTGATTCCTTCATGGTGAGCCAGGGTTTACAAGAGATGAGTATAGCCATTGTGTTTATGGTATATTCATTATCTTGGTGTTATATGTTATGCTTGTTTCAAGAACAAGCATGGTTGAGGTCAACAAGTTGGCTCAGTTGGTTAGGACATTTGTTATGAAGGATCTGGGAGCAGCAAAAACAAATCTTGGGCATGAGAATACATAGAGACAGAAAGGATGGTAAGCTTGGTTATCACAACAAAAGTATGTGGTGAAGATATTTAGGAAATTCAGTATAAATAATGTGAAACTGGTAAAATCCCTTTGGCTTTCCATTGTAATTTTTCTTCAGGTTTATGTCGTAATTGATGAAGAAGAAAAGGGTTATATGTCTCGAGTATTATATGCTAGTAGGAAGTTTGATGATTGCGATGGGAAATGGTCAACATTTCACATGCAGTTGGTGTTGTCAATAGACACATGGAAAAACCAGGTGAAGAACATGGAAATGGGTCCTTCAAACACAAAAGAACAAGGATCACCTACAGTGGTTGCAGTGATTTAGTATGTGGTTATGATTCATGATTTTTGGACAATAGGAGACCTACCTCAGTTTATGTCTTGCAAGAATGCAAGGATATATTGGATAAGTTTGGAAAGGTACAAGATGTGGTGTTATATGGTGGTCAAAGTGTTGTGCATTTGACTAAAGGTCCAACATATCAAAATGGGACAAGTGCATCAGTTTTTTAGACAAGTTACCAATGGAGGCAGAATGGTCCATACTGGAGTGAATCATGCAGACATGTTCACGTAACGATATTGTTAGAGAGGTTGCGGAGCTGTGATGGTGTTTGGCTTCTCTTGGCTTGCATAAAAGATGATGAATTAATTAAGGGGATGATATATCAGATAAATTGTTGTCAAGGTAGAGATTGTTGGAAACATGCCAATGAATTTCCCATGCAGTCACATGCACATGCATGCAACTATATTAGGAATGCGCATGCATGCACTCTTTTGTGAACATATTGTGTAACTTGTGGATTTAATTATAATGAGTTAGTCTAACTATTTGAGATATGCTATATATACAGGCATACCCATAGAGGTGAGAGTGCAATGTGTAGTGAGTGTGTGAGAGCAAGACACAATACAAAGGTGTTGTGTGTATGAGAAGAGAGGATGGTCGTATGCATGTGATGGCTATTGTAATTCTCCCTTGAATAATAAGAATACCCGTGGTTTTTTCCCGCATTGAGTTTCCAAATAAATCACTATGTCAATTGTGTGATTGCTGCTGTGTTGTGTTTGGTTTGCTCTACTTTGTTTCTACTGCCTAACAACTATGAGTTGGAAGAGTAAGAGAAAATAAACAATTACTCATTCCAAAACTAAGAGAAAATACTTTGCATCTTCAAAAGATTTCAAAAACTTCTAAAGAAACTATTTAGTTACAACAATTGTGCAAACATATTAAATTTACATGTAGTGAGAATGTAGTGAGAATGTAATTGTATGATAAAAAATCTCAAGTAAATTGATAAATAATTTCCTAGCATAAAAACAAGTGAAGATGTAACATTTATCTATGTAATTAAAAAGGTTCATCCATCATAAAATAAACCAACTAAATTATCAATTACAATTTGATAAATAATTTCTTAGCATGAAAAGATAGTGGGGATGTAACATTGATCTCTGTAATCAAAAAGTTCATTCATCATAAAAATAAACAAACTAAATTATCGATTACAATATCTAATCTAGTTTGGAGGATTCGTGCAAAAATCAATTAATAATAAATAAAAAATGTAAAGTGTACTTTAGAGGAATCGTGCAAAAATCGATTAACACTAAATGATAAATGTAAAGTCGGATTTATTAGTTAAAATTGGATTAAAAATAAATATAAATATATATTTTACACCACACCATTTCTCAATTAGGGTTGAGTCAAAACACCATTTCTCATTTTGGTTTGAGAGGGTTGAGTCCGAGGAGGCACAGCGAAAACTGAAGAACGAAAATGGAAGGAGGCAGCGGGATAACTGGAAAACGAAAAAGAGTAGATGATGGTGTTGCTGATGAGTGGTGGAAGGAATTGCCAGCAGATTGGTGGAAGGAATTGGGAGAGCATTTGGAAACGGAAATATTGGGGCGATTGCCAGCGGAAGATGTGTACAGATATCGCAAAGTTTGCAAAGAATTGAACATTCTTCTGTCATCGAATTATTTCATAACCCACGCATGGCCAGATGCTACTATCAACAAGCAGCCATGGCTGGTGGTGTGCGATCCATTGCCCAACAATCCTTGTATGGCCTTCTGCTTCTACACACAAACCTGGAAGCCCTGCTTCTCCCTTTCTTTTCCCGATGAACAACGAGCAGTGAAATGGAAAGGATCTGCTGCAGGTCTTGTGTTGGTAGATAGAGGCCTTGAGTTGGTAAATAGAAACAATTTGGTCTGTAATCCTTATACTGGAAACTCCATCCAACTTCCTCCCATGTTAGCCATAACTCGGATACTGTTCAAATGCATGGCGGAGGATAATAATAATAGCAGTGCCTACAAAGTGGTCGCGATCGGCTTTAATGACAACAACAACAGAGAAACTATAGTGGAAATGTACGATTGCTCTGAACAGACATGGAAGATTTTGGGACAAATTCCGGAGCGTATAATTCTCTTTGGTCTGGGTGATTTTGTTTGCTGCGACGGTTCATACTACTGTATAGCGATCCGTCCCTGGAGAATTTTTGGTTTCACCATCACCACGTTAAATGAAGGACTGGAACCCTTTATGCTGGAAGTCCCCATCCCGGAACCAATGCTTGAAAACTGGTTAAAGCTTCAGCTAGTCGTCTGTGGATCACGGTTATTAGTTGTGGCGCCCATACAGGAGGAAATGCAGGAAGTGGTAATCATAATGGAATTGGAATCACTGAATAACCAGCGCCATCCTCTTTCCACAAACAACAACACAACGCCTTGGGCATGGAAGGAAGTTGCGAGGATGCCTGCAACTATGTGGGATGATTTTAATCGTCAAAGGCAGCATCAACGGGATAGGTATAAGTGTACAGGAGTAAGAGATAATGTGTGTTTTACAACAGTCCATGGAATGAGTATACAGGTGATTGTTTACAATTTAAGCACACGTTCATGGAGTCGACTTCCTACTTGTCCATGGAAAAATAACTATGATGAGGATGGCTTTCCCCACTCTTTTTATTTTACAATGGCCATGGCGTTTCAACCCAGACTTGACACACAGATTTGATTAGAGCAGTTTCCATACAGATTTAAGTAGAGCAGTTGGAGCAGTTTCCAAATTTATATATGGTAAGATATATTGTAAAATTTCTTGAAGAATTTAAAGTTAAAACTACTGGGTAAAAACCAGTGGAAATAGTTTTTTATTAATTATATATTTTTAAATAGCAAGCACATGAATGATTATATATATATATATATATATATATATATATATATATATATATATATATATATGATTAAATGTATATTTAAATAATAAAATGACATTTGTTTATGTTTATGATAAGATAAACATAATTTTTTTAAAAAGTGTAAAGATAAATTGTAGGAGATATACATATCATATTCCTCTTACTCCTTTTTGGATTTGAACTTTTAAGAAGAATACCCTATTGGCCCCTAAAATTTTCCTTGTTTAACACTTGGTGTTAGTTAAAAAAAAATCCATAAAGTAGAGTTAAAGTGGGGTGAACATTATAAGATAATTTTTGAAATTGTATTGTCCTTTCATTTTCCTTCTCTTATAGATGCATATGGGTACTTAGATACCCGATTCATGCTTCTAAGAAAGGACCCATTAACACCTTATAGATAAGCCCTTTAGAAACTTAAAAATAATTATCAATTGCAACAGCACAAAAGATTATGTGATATCCAAGAATACACATCCATTAGATGCATTGGAATGAACGTAGGTCATGATGATATTGATTATGGAATTTAGTTTAATGTCAAAGGTTACAATTAAAATGGTGCGAACATTTCCTTGCTATGCATATCCAACAATGGATTCATGACATTCTTTTAAGCATTGGTCACCAATCGAGATCTCATAAAACTTTAGGAAATAAATATTATAGGTTTAAGAGCAATGGATGCACGGTATGAATTTCTTAAATCCTATGAACAAGATCTTGAATACAATGTTGATTTGTACCAAGTTTTTAAGTGTGTTTATGTTGATCAAATATGGGAAGAAGCCATTGTCACACAAAAGTTGGTGGTTATCCACAACCATTAAGAACATTCTTAGGAAATGTACTAATGATGTTTTCACGAAGAATAAAAATAAGTATAAATAGGATAAGAAGTTTCTTTCCATTCTCATAAATCTTAGTGGTTGATTATACAACCAAATCAATGGAAACAAATGTAGGAAAACATGATGTAAACTCTAAATGCTCACTTGGGTTTTAGTCCCAAAATGAACTATTATATTTGAGTCATTCTTATTCTCTTACATGTTCCCAAGCATCCCTAGAAAAAATAAATATTTAGACATATTTACCATGTAAATTTAAGGTCAACCTACAAAACTAAAGTGAATGCTTTATGACACTATTAGACCTAGCTACACCATACCTATAAGTTAGAATCAAAATCCATAAATATTTAGACATATTTACCAAGTAAATTTAAGGTCAACCTACAAAACTAAAGTGGATGCTTTATGACACTATTAGACCTAGCTACACCATACCTATAAGTTAGAATCAAAATCCATCACCTAAATATGTTAAGGATTTTGGATTTATCCAATGTAGTGAACATAGTATTCATTTTCATGGAATTGCATAAATCATATTGGATTAAAACACGTTTATGTTTGGAAAATTTTAATTATGGTGATTGTGTTCCATATTGATATTTAACAATTTCGTCAATTGTTCAAGCATTCTTAACATATTTTGTCAATTGTCAATTAATCCTTAACATATTTTGGATTTATTCAATGTAGTGAACATAATATTCATTTTCATGAAATTGCATAAATTATATTGGATTAAAACAAGTTTATGTTTGGAAAATTTTAATTATGGTGATTGTGTTCCATATTGATCCTTAAAAATTTCGTCAATTGTTCAACAATCTTAACATGGCATGTTTAGTTTATAAGCATATGTTTTATTCCATGATATTTGTAAACTTACCTTGTACATATGTACATATATGGATTTAAGTAAAAAAGATTAGGGGATAGCATAACAAAGGGGAAGAAACAATTAAAAGATTAAGATGGTGGTTCAATAGTAAGTTGTAATGACATATTTTATGAATGTTATATAGTATTGAAATATTTGTATTTATTTTACAAAGATTTGTATTGATAATTCTAATATGTACAAATATATTATTATTATTATTATTGTTATTTATTATTAATTATTTTTTTCTATTACATAAAGTTTTAAAGAAAAAATGGATAGTTTCTAAGGGGTTTAACAAAACAAGAGAATTTTGATTTTTTTTTTATAAAGGAGGATTGCATTTTTGAGATTAGAATGAATTTAGCAAATATTAATTGATTTCTCTCCATGCATATTAGAGGTATGATTTATCTTGCAATTAAATTTTCAATGAATTTTTGAGAATACATTAAAGTAAAAATTGAATTCAATAAACAACATTTTCATACTCATTCTCTGCAGTTCATATTAATGTATGAGCATAGGATGCAAA
This sequence comes from Picea engelmannii, assembly GCA_009831015.1. Taxonomy (NCBI): domain Eukaryota; kingdom Viridiplantae; phylum Streptophyta; class Pinopsida; order Pinales; family Pinaceae; genus Picea; species Picea engelmannii. Next base: position 124,789 of record ML813515.1, on the reverse strand, counting down.
GATGACCATGAACATAGGTGAAGACATGTCTAAGGGGAAGACAAAGCTCTCAAATAAAGTTAAGATGAAACTCTACAAGTTGATTGAAAATCAAGAGTGTTTCTAAAGTATGGAAAGGGCAAACATTTCCACATAGAGATATTTGATATTGTCATTAGGGAGTTATCCAAAGTATACCACAAACATTGGAATGAGATTATCATTGGTAGTGAAAAAATTCATCCCAAAATCTTCATGAAAGGTATGGAATTACCACACAATTTAGTGACATATAGCTAATGAAGAGGATGATAGAGACTCTAAGGAACAAAGCACACACCATGTGAAATTCAAATTATTATTCCTTTGCTTCAGTCATTTTTGTAGTCCTTTACCTTTTATTATTTGTAATACCCCTAGGCCAAACCCAATTGTCAATGTAAATACAAATGTACGTAAGCTGGTGAGTTGTTTGACATCATTTTTGTATGCACCTTCCATGGTATAGTGCGCGCATGTACTGCACAATAAAATGATGAACTGTGCGCATTCTAGGATACCGTGCGCATCAACTTAAATGCACATGATTTTGAGGCTAGGGAGCCTTTGTGTATATTTCGTGTTTTATAGGCTAGTTTGCCAGTTTTGCGATGATAGGCCGGAGAGCCTAGATGTTAAAGGCCATTGAGCCTATTTTTGTATATGTATCATCATTAATATAAAATACATCGATGCGCGTAGACCGACCATAATAAAAGAGTATGGGGGACTAAACTCCACTAGTTAGGGAAAGGGGGGGCTAAAAGTTAAGGAAAAGAGGCTAAGCTAGGGAGATTAAGCCAAAAAGGAATATTATATTAATATTTCTTAAAGTATAAAGTATGGATAATTATTTTATCCTAAGTTCTAAGGATGGGGACAAGTGGGCCAAAGTAGATCCCAACATGACAAGTGTCAAGTTGGGAACATGCATACATATAGTTTGGACATAGTTCATTTTCCCATCATTCAGTCATCCATTCAATCATTCCATGAGCATTCACTCACTTAGTCAGTTGTCCTCCGTACCTTCTTTTCACTATACCTGAACCTCTATTCGTACCCATACCTATTTGTGTACCTGGTTAGCTTGGGAGTTGGACTGAAGAAGCGGGTTGTCAGGCCCATGGGATATTGAAGAGGCGAGTTGTCAGGCCCATGAGAAATCTCTCAAGTTGAGAGAATTGTTGGGAATTGATTTTCGAAGGTGCTAAAATACAGCTACAGAGCTCAGAGACTTCTTGTCCATCCTATTGCTGAAGCCCGAAAATGAAGTGGGGCAACTGAAGGACTGTTGAGCAGAGAGGGGGCACACTTCCTGGGGTGGGACAGACATGTGGGGAATGAGGGACTGTAGGCTATTAGTTTGAGTTGGCACACGTGGTAGAGTATTTCCTATTCTCTATGATCCATTATCCTGGTTAGGAATCCCTTTACCCGGGTGGAGTTTAGTCCCAGCTCATAGGTGACCCACTGCTGAGAGTGATGAACAATGTGGTCTAAGGTTGGGAGGTTCGTGGAAGTTCTGCACATAGTTGGTAATATTCTTACTAAGATAAGTGTCAATTGTGTGATAAATTACATGCTGTATTATTATTTACGTATTTATTTTTATGGGTTTATCTTATGTGCAATTTATAACTGTCTTTATATTTATGGTATTGCCTGTATATGTTGCATGTATATGTTTATTTTTATTTCAATATGAATATGTGCATTTATAAAATGTGTTTGTCTATTTACATTTTATATATAAGGTTCCACAAGAGTTTTGTGTGTATATGTTTTAATTGCATGTAGTTCGAAAAATTTATGTGGCATAGCTCAGTTAGATGCTGGGTATGTTATAATATTTTATTATTCTAGAGTAGCATGACCCGTCATGGGTGGCCGGGGATGTTACAATATTTTATTATGTCTCTTCATTGAATTTAATAGTTGTTTTCATTATTTTTTGATGCTTATCAAGTAAATTAGGGAAATAGTAAAAAATATTCCTAAACTAGAAAAAAACAAGAACAAAAGACTAAAAAATGTTGATGAAGATGCATCAAAAAACATACTCAAGCAGTCAAAAGAGGATGAAAAGATAAGAAGTGATAAGGTAACGTGAGGAGTGCACCTTGGGACACTAGAACAAATGGTGGAAGATATAGATCCCATACCCCTAGTAAATTGTTAATTATGTATTACTAGTTAGGGTTATTTATTTAATTGAATTGTTGTTTTGTTATGTTATTTGAGGCCGATGGTGAGGAGGATGAAAATATAACAAGTGAGAAGTTAACTTGAGGAGTGCACCTTGGGACACTAGAAAAAATGGTGGAAGATATCGATCCCATACCCCTAGTAAATTGTTGATTATATATTACTAGTTAGGGTTATTTAATTAATTTAATTATTGTTTTGTTATGTTCTTTGAGGCCGATGGTGAGAAGGATGAAAATATTAAAAGTGATAAGGTGACTTGAGGAGTGCACGTTGGGACACTAGAACAAATGGTGGAAGATATAGATCCCATACCCCTAGTAAATTGTTAATTATGTATTACTAGTTAGGGTTATTTAATTAATTGAATTGTTGTTTTGTTATGTTCTTTGAGGCCGATGGTGAGGAGGGTTTTGAGGAATCATAGGGCATTGACAAATATTTTAACTTATATACATTGTATTACGTCTATAAATGTTATAATTCTTTATTAATTAAACTCACGTTCTTTTACTATGTTATTACATAGTGAGGATGATGAGGGTTCAAAGGAGGAGGAGGGTACACATCACAGATCAATCAACTTCTAATTGAGATTCATTTTTATTTTATTTTATATTTGTAGATATTTATTCGTACCTCACTGTATACAAAGTTGAAATTTCCCTAGGGTGGTTATAAACCACTTGTTGATAGAGAAAAAAGTACATGATTATTTTCCAACTTGAATTGAAATCTCATGATTATGTCTATGTATACTTCTTTTTTTCTTATCATATTGTGAAATTTATTCAATGTTAGTGCATAGCGTAGATGCACAATGATTACTTAAAAATAGATGCAAAAAATTAAAATAATTATTATAATAAATTTCATTAATAATAAACAAATAGAATTAATAATTAATTAACTAATAATAATTAATAAGCTTGGTGGGTGAGGTGAAGTGGTAGAGTTCTTCGAGCTTCATGTAGGAAATCTTAGGGTTGATCCTTAGGGATGGCTGCCTCAGTTGCATGCCTCACTAAGATGTCCATATTGAGTTAGGCACCGTAATTAGTGCCAATGGGTTTACACTGATCTACAAAAATGTGGTGAAGTGCCTTAGGGTTTCACCAATGGGTTTATACCAGGTATGATCCATAAAATGTGGGGACGTGCCTTAGGGTTTCCTTGGAAAAAATAAAATAATAATAATGATAATAATAATAATAATAATTAATAATTCTTATTATTCTTCCCATATGGTACTAACGATTAATATGTCATCTAGATAAACAAGTACACAATAATCAATAATTAGACAAAATACACCATTCATCATATGCATAAAATATATTGATGCATTACATAATCCAAAAGACATAAATAACCACTCATAGAATATATGGTATATTGGTGGAAGGAAATGGGAGAGCAATTGGAAATGAAGATACTGGGAAAGCAATTGGAAATGGATATAATGGAAAAGTTTCCAATGAAGGATGTGTACAAATATCGCAGAGTTTGCAAGGAATGGAACACTCTGCTCTCATTTAATAAGTCAGACATGGCCAAATGTGATTATCAACAATCATTTATTGTTGTTGTTGTTCGATATATTTCCCAATAATCCTTGTACAACCTTCTACACAATGTCGTGGGCATGAAAGGAGATTTCAAATATTCCTCCAACTATGTGGAAGGATTTTAAACATGCAACTTCGCTAACTTCGCTAAGTCACATGTGTATAGGAGTAGGGGATAATGTGTGTTTCATAGCAGTCCATAATAAGAAAATGAATATAAAGGTGGCAACTTACAATTAGTTCATGAAGTAGGCTTCCTAGTTATCCATGGAGAAATAACTATGGGAGGATTGGACTTTTCACTTTATAAGTTGGTTTAATGGCCACGACATTTAAACCAATACTTTATCCAAATATCAAGTAAACCAACCTCCATTGTTATACTTACTACTTATTGATCTCATCGAATCATGCAATAAATAGACGAAATACACCATTCGTCATATGCATAAAATATATTGATGCATTACATAATCTAAAAGACATAAATAACCACTCATATAATATATGGTAGATTGGAGGAGGGAAATGGGAGAGCAATTGGAAATGAAGATATTGGGAAAGAAATTGGAAATGGATACAATGGGAAGGTTTCCAGTGATTATCAACAATCATTTATTGTTAGAATGGAACAATCTGATCTCATTTAATAAGTCACACATGGCCAAATGTGATTATCAACAATCATTTATTATTGGTGTTGTTCAATATATTTCCCAATAATCCTTATACGACCTTCCACTTCTACACATTGCCGTGGGCATGAAAGGAGATTTCAAATATTCCTCCAACTACACATTGCCGTGGGCATGAAAGGAGATTTCAAATATTCCTCCAACTATGTGGAAGGATTTTAAACATGCAACTTCACTATGTCACAAGTGTATAGGAGTAGGGGATAATGTGTGTTTCATAGAAATCCATAACAATAAAACAAATATAAAGGTGGTGGCTTACAATTAGTTCATGGAGTAGGCTTCCTAGTTATCCATGGAGAAATAACTATGGGAGGATTGGCCTTTTCACTTTATAAGTTGGTTTAATGGTCACGACATTTCAACCAATACTTTATCCAAATATCAAGTAAACCAACCTCCATTGTCATAGTTACTACTTATTGATCTCATCGGATCATGTGGTTTTTTAAGAGTTTGGTTTATAGGATTGTGAGATAATCGAACCTATGCACTTCTCAAAATGATTCAATATCAAATTTATGAAAAATTTAAAATACTTTTTATTATTTAACTATTGTTGAATTGTTTTTGCATAATACATTCTTTCTAACATGTTTAAATATGGATTTTTTGGGTTTATAGATGATCAAATTGTTTTTAATTTTTTTTTGAGTTATATTTAATAATAAATGAATATATAATTTAGATGGATCTAATGGTTAAAAAGACATATGTTTTTTTTGACAAGAAAGGGGAGATTGTGTTAATATAGCAGTGGTATGACCACTGTAAAAAAATCTACATAGTTCAGGCATGCGTCCTGTGCATGAAATCCAAAATTACATATATAAGTGCCATATAACAAAGCCCATAAATTCCCTTTATGGCTTAGATTCCAAAATTTGACTCCTATGGAGTTTAAAGCCTACAAGCAATGTATCTTCATAGTAACCAAAAATGGGCAAGAGCCAAGAGAAGAAATGAACCATAGTTACGCCTGCTTCTCTGAGTTCAAGGGGCCTTCATTCAGCGAGACCTTCACCCCTGCATCTTGCTGAAGGGCCATCCTAACGGCTTAGAGCTCCAAATTTCCCATCTTGGCTTCTAATTTCGTTATGCGCTCATTAACCATTTGCATTGATTGCGTGAGGGACTCCGAAGCTTCCTCTCTGAGTTGAATGAGGTCTTCCTCAAGCATCTCAAACCTTCTGCCACCTTCCCCATCCAGCCGGATAAGAAATATTCTCTACGCACTTAATTTCCGCTTCAATTCATGGATTTCCAGTTCCAACAAAGGAGGGGGGATGAAGGGGATGACAGACTTGGAACTAGAAACCATGCAGAGGGCTGGGGATAAATTTGTTAGAGTTTGAAGGGAAAGGACCAAGCGCAGAGAGCTGAGCAAGACAAATGATCACCCGTAGAAGAAAAGGTTGATCCACAAGAGGGGGATTCAGAATCCATCCTTAATTTAATTCCTGAACGAGCGTTCCAGACCATGATTTGGATAGGAAACCTCACGCAAGTGCATTGCGGGAGAGACACAGGCTCTGTACTAAACGTGATGGCAACCTCATGCAGAGTAGCATAGAGTGACACAAGTTGGGTGGATTTCTACCTTCACGCATAGGTTTCATCATATGTTGAAGAGATGCCATGATTCGGGGTGAGGTGAGGTGTAACGACCAGCTGCCTCTGGGCATGAGACCACCTGCGAGCCACCCACCTCAAACCGTTAAGGAATTGGAGTGAAGGATGAGGTCCCATTGAGTGAGAGGAGTCCCTTGCTCAAGGGAGTGACAACTTTTGCTGCCTGGTTCGCTTCTTCATTTAAGTGTCGAAGAACATGGAAAAAATCAATCTTTCGGAAGGATTTAGAGAGTCTCTGGATTTTCTTGAGGATTTGACGAATTTTCATTTCATTTGGAAGCAAGTTAGTGACCAAGGATTGGATTAGAAATCAAGAGTCTCCTATCATCGAGATTTCATTGATGCCCAACTCTTGGGTTTGGATGATGCCTTTCTAGAGACTCAGAGCTTCTTCCATATTGTTGATGTCTTCCCCTAATCCCCAAGAATAGACCCGTTATAGGATTTCATTAGGGCCGTAGAGAACCCTTCCCCCTCCTACCTCCCCTGGGTTTCCCTTGGAATCTCCAAAGAAAATGATGTGTTTGTACTGGGCATGCCACCAATATTTGAACTCCACTTGCTCCATATGCAATTCCTAGGATTCGTAGAGATGCTTTGGGGTGGGGGGAAGGGGTTTTAGATATGGAGCGAGGCTGTGAAGCCAAGCTTCTTCAGGGGGGAGAGAGGACAGGTGTTAGAGGCTGACCAAAGGAAGGAGAGGCAGTCTCCTAGGAGAGCTTTGGATTTGACATAGACATGGGTGGGGGTGTAGGGATTATTTTTGAAAATATGGGCATTTCGTTCTAGCCAAATTTTCCATAAAATAAATTTAGGAAGGGTCAACCAACAACACTTTAGTTGATCTTTGGATTTGAGAGAGAAGGGACAAAGGGAGGCCCAATTGCTAAGCAGAGAGGGGATATCTAGAGGGATTTGAACAACTGGGACCCACCCAGACAAGGCTAAGTTACAAAATTATTTTGCAAAGGGGAAATTAAGGAGTAGATGTTCAACTGATTCTTCGTGGGAGCAGCAGAAAGGGCATCTCGAAGGGCCTTCCCAACATTTTCTCCATAAGTTGTCACTAGTCAGAATATTATTATGTGCTAAGGTCTAGATGAAGAAGTCCACTTTAGATAGGCTTTTGACTTGCCAAATCCCTTTCCATATTGTCGGGTTTCTAGGATCCTAGGGAAAAACAAAGAGGGTTTTGTAGCCTGCTACTACTAAGTAGTCCCATGAATGACTTCCCCAGCCTCTAGTTCCCTTGAGTCTTTTGGAGATTGGGGATTTCCCTTGTAGTAGAGATATCAAAAATTCTTTTTCATGGTGCAGCTGGGGGGGGCAGTCAGGGAAGACCCACCTCACCCAATCTTTGGATCTGTCTCTTTTCCAGAGGGAGATATCCCAAAGGGTGCTAACATTTTGAGATTTGAGGAAGGCTTTAAGAAGAGTCGTGCTAGGGATAGTATCGAGCGGTGGATCCCCCATTATGGAGTCTTCCTAGATTTGAATTGCTTTCCATTGCCTGGAATCCAAGTAAGAGAAGAAGCGAAGAAATTATGCGCTTTTAAGAAGATGGAGAAGATCGATGATCCATGAGTGGATTTAGTGGGGGCGTCTAGACATCGAAGCCTCGGGCCAGAAAAATACTTCTTCCAAATAGTTGTTTCGCACCGGGAGCTCCTCCCCGACACTACATTCCAAAGCAGTTTCACTCCAAGAGCCAGATTTTGGATTTTTAGATCACGGAGTTGGAGGCCTCCTTCAGGAATAGGTTGAGAAATCTTCCCCCAACTAACCAATGAGATTTTGTTGTCGTTGGTTTTTCCTCCTTTCCATAGAAAGCATTGCAGAAGGGCTTCAATTTTAGTGATGATGCCTCTTGGGGCTAGCAGGATTGAACATTGATAAATAGGGATGCTTGAGAGGAATGACTTTATAAGAACTAGCTTGCCAGCTGGATTTAACCAGCCTGACCCCCATGTGCTTATCCTAGCTTTGATTTTGTCGATTAGGGGTGCCCAGCTCAAGGGCTTGGTAGAGGCTTTAAAAATGAGGACTCCTAAATACTTGAAGAAGTCCTACTGATGTTTTCTTGCTATTCCCAGAATTCAGTTCATGTCAATCATCTCCCTCGGTGTACAGTTCCATCCATAAATTTGACTCTTCCTGTAGTTGATTTTGCTTCCAGAGATGGCTTGATACTTGTCTAGTTCAGATTTGAATTTTCTGGTCGAATGGTTGCTTGCGATTCCAATAAGAATGGTGTCGTCGGTGAACTGTGCATGGTTGATATCTCTGACTCCTCTGGCTATGCGCACTCCCATTAGCTCTTGAAGTTGTTGACTTTGGTCGAGTTGGAAGCTCAACACCAACACTTGAATGGAATAGAGTAGCAGGGAGAGGGGAAAACCTTGCTGTAGCCCTCGAGAAGCTTGGAAAAATCCAGCTGCTTGGTCGTTAACCAGAGGTGAAATCCACATACTTCCAATGCATGATTGAGTCCAATTGACAAAGGAATGGTCAAACCCAAATCGATGCAGAACCCGAAACAATAAACTGTGTCTTACCCTATCCAATGCATTTGCTAAATCCAGTTTGATTACCATACCTTTTTCTTTCCGAGATTGAATTGAGTGAATGGCCTCCTGGACAAGGATAATATTATCGCCAATGTTCCTGCCCTTTATGAAGCCCCCTTGATTTTCAGGTATGATTGAAGGCAATATGTTTTTGATCCGGTTGGCCATGATTTTAGTGATAATTTTGTAACCGATGTTGCAGAGAGAGATTGGCCTAAATCGATCAAAGGAAGTGGCTCCTTTTTCCTTTGGAATGAGGGCTAGGAAAGCTGAGTTGGTGATTCCTCCAATCTTACTGCACGATTGCGATTTTTGAATCATTATGTGAAGATCATTCTTAATTATTTTCCACCAGACTTTGATGAACTGGGCCATAAAGCCAACTGGGCCAGGTGCTTTTTCAGGCTCCATATTGGCTATAGCTTTCTTGATTTATTTTTTAGATATTGACACTGTGAGAGCTGAGTTATCTTCTATGGAGACCCTTTTGGGAATCAAATTTAAAACTTCGAAGGTGGAAGATTCTAGGGGAAGAGGCTCTTCTGTATAGATATTTCTGAAGTGTATAATAGCTTCTTTCTTAATGTCTTCAAAATTGGAGAGGATTTGACCTTGGGAGTGGATTTCTTTGATAGAGTTGAATTGCTTTCATCCTTCCGCCTTCTTGTGGAAGAAACTGGCGTTTTTATCCCTTGATTGGAGCTAGAGTCTCCTTGATTTATACCACCAATAATCCTCCTTCTGTCGTCATGCACGGTGGAGATTTATGTGCAGCTGGTGTTCTTTTTCCAAAGAAAAGGGGTCCACGGGAAGGGACTCTACCTGGAGTTGATGCTGTTCCAAGGCTTGCTGCGCTTCCAAATTCTTTTGGAGGGGGGATTTAAGATATTTGGCCCAGGATTTGAGAGTTGATTTAAGTTTCCTCAGCTTTTCTTCTCATATGAAGAAGGGTGAACCTAAGACTGAATCCTTCCAAACTGAGGCGACGAGATCTAGAAACCCTTCTTGCTGTATCCAGTAGGGGATAAACCGAAAAGGAATGGTGCCCAAGTTGCGGTCTTGTGTGATTGCTAAGAGGATTGGTTTATGGTGAGAGGCATTAAAAGGGAGGATAAAGGAGTCTAGATTAAGCCCGAGAAGAAGGAGTGAGTGCTGAGAAAGAAATCTATCAAGATGAGTGGCTATATGTCCTGGGCCTATTCTTCTATTGAACCAAGTGAAAATTCCTTTGGGGGGCTTAATGTCTTCCAGGTCCCAATCCAAAATTAAATCATCAACTGTTTCTCAGAGAGGATCTCTGACAGGAGTCCCCCCTTTTTTTCCTGGGAGGTAAGGGTCAGATTCAGATCCCCATCTAGGATTATGTTCTTAGGGTGATGTAAGTGCAGGAAGTCCTGTATAAGATTCCAACAATCTCTTTTTTCTACAAGGAGAACTGGGACATAAATGTTGAAGAGACTTACCAGAAGGCCCGTATCTTTATGATGAAGATTTGTAAATATCCAGTGTGTACAAGTGAATGAGCGGGTCAGGTCAAAATGATGGGATTCCAAAGTGTGCCTAGGCTGCCTGAGGCACCTCAAGAGCTTACTACTATTCCTTCTCTTGATTTCCAGAAGGAATTTCTAGTCTGGAAGAACTATTGTTCCTCCAACTTGGTCTCCTAGATTAAAAGGACATCTGGGGTGGCAATACGCATTAGATCTTTCATTGCTTCTACTTTCTGTTTTCTCCCTAGACCCCTATAGTTCCAAGATATTCCTTCATTACTTACTTCTGCTAGTGGTGGTAGTCCCTTTAGAGATATTCCCTTGTTGCCGCGTTATTCTGGGGTTGAACAACCCTTCCAGGGTAGATTGTTCTCCCTGCAGCTTGTCCTTATAAGTTGCTTCTTCTTTGCATTCCTTTGCTGATTTTCTTCATCTCCTTGATGTTTTCATAGATATTTGTAATGGATCTATTCCTCCTTCCTCTTCCTCCGACATATCTTCCTCTGTTCCTTAAGCTTGTTGGGTGTTTAGGGGTGGGATTTCTTAGGAGAGGGCCACGTTGGAAGCTGGGAGTGGATCTGTTGCTTCATTTTCTGGGATGGATGGGTTGATGGGTGGATCATTTTCAACCATGTTTCCTTCGGATGCTGATTCTTCAAGGAAGAAAAATCTATTACTGTAATGATCCCAAGCCAAATTCTTTCTTGGAATCACTAACTACTACTAATTTATTGAGTTATTAAGTGCATACAAGATTCATCAACACATGGAGATCACAATATATTCAAGATGTACAAGCACAAGCAAAGATTTGACCTTTTTATTATGAGCAATGTAAGATCAATACAATAGATGGCTGATTTGGCATACACCTCAGATGGCCGTACAAGCAATAGATATGAGCTGCTACAAAATGCTCCTGACAATACAAAATAAGCCTCCAAAGGCTGGATATACAATGAAGACTAAATCAAGCAGATCTGAGCCGCACTAATGCTCAACCTCCAAGTTGGAAAATGCCACATCCTGCTAGAATGGTGAAGCCCTGAATAATTTTGCCCTGTTACCAAAAGTGTCCAATCATCCTGAGAAATATGCCAAATGATAGATCAGGCAACTGTAAGGAAAACCCAGATGTCCAAATTCCCAAATCCACTCTCAAACCCCGTAGATCTGAATTCTTCACTGAATGGTGTGCCCCATTGGATGACTGAAACCCTAGATGGTTTGGCCCTGATGAAGGAGGCCTCCAAATGCTCTGAAAATCTCCAAGAATATAGATCGGGATATGAGAATCCCGTGGGAGAAGCTTCGGGCTCAGATCTCAAGCAGATCTCCCTAGATCTGAGTTTTACTAAATCACAGGACGTCCCCTATGGCTCCACGACGTCCCAATCTGCAGACAAATATAGAATGATGATAACCCTCTATAAAATCCCTCAAACTGATGGTCCCGCCCCTGCAAACAAAACTGAACTGTCGGAATGGACCTAGGCCCTTAGGATAAGCTGGATCAAACCTCCCTCGATAAACTGGCCCTGAGACTAGAATGGTGTGGAGGAGTCTTTCTTCCCCGAGACCAAGCTGTGGAACAA
>ML813515.1:73355-105125 GCA_009831015.1 Picea engelmannii | reverse complement strand
CCCCATTAATTTCAAAGGGATTGTGATTTCTTACAAAGTCTACCTACAAAGGACACAACACATGTCCAACAATCTCTCACTTGACGTATTCTTTACAAAAACTAGGGAAGCTAGGGTTTATAAAATTAGTTAATTGAGGAAACTATGCAATTTGATTCTCTACACCAAGTAAAATTATTAATATTGATAGAAATTTTCAATGATTATACAACATTCTTTAAGGGATCAACCTTCTTCAACATCACCTTCTTGTCTTCAACCATGTCTCTAACGAAATGATATTTCACATTAATATGCTTCATCTTAGAAAGATAAGCATGATTCTTTGCAACAAATATTGCACTTTGACTCTCACAATATATCCTTATAGATTCCTATGCAAATCCAATACCTAAGAACAAACTTTGCAACTACACAATTTTCCTTCTTGCATGAGTAATGTTGGGCCGTTTGTTTTTGGATGATTGACAAATAGTTTTTTGGAAAAGAACATGGAAAATTAGTCATTGATGAAATTTAGCCCCTAAAATTTTCCCTAGAGTGGACCATCACAAAACTCATGTAGTTGATTTTTGGGTGAATACTATGATGGAAGGGATTTTTGTGGAATTTGTTATAGACGTGTATCAACCATTTTCAAATCAAGCGAAGAAAGACTTCAACATGGGAGCATGTGGGAGTTTGGTAAAAGAAATCTTAACTTGGATCAAGATGCTACTAGTTGAGGAAGGTATGATTCCCTTTGAATATATTATCATGACCAAGTAAACATCCTATGATGGTGGGGGGTGGTTGGAGGGGTGCTAGAAATGGTGAGGGATTAGAAGAATCTATGCTATGGGGGAAGAAACAACTAGTAAAATATATGAATGTGTTTGTAGGAGAGTAGAAATTACAGATCGATGGTGGGTTAACCAGATGTGTGTAGTGAAGAAAAGGAGTGAATAGCTACATAAATATATTAGTGATGAAAGAAGTAAAGGAAATTTGTAAGAGTTACAAAAATTGAATAAGTGGGGAGAGTTTTATAGCTAATGATTGAAAGGGATAAGTTTGATGCTAGAAATATGTCCATAAAGAGGAAATGGTGGTGAAGGCACATTGATGGCATAGAAAGGACACACCTAGAGAGAGTTATATATGGATGTTGAAGTCCAAACCAATAGGGTAAATTTGCATCTAGGAGAAGTTGTGCTCCAACCCTGTTTTGAAAAGACAAAGAATAGAGGAGTGGAAGGTGATGTTTAGCCAAAGGATGTGCTTGAAAATTTGTTTTGACTATTTGAAAGTGAATAATCCCCCAAGTGGATATGGTAGTTCCTATCGTCAATGGATTTGGCCCAATCCCAACTGCACCTTTGGTGTTTTTGAAAAAAATAGGTATATTCAATAAATTATGTTGATTCTAGTTTCTTTTTCTTATAGTAGTCACCCAATGTCAAGATGAAATGTTGGTAGTAGTATAAATCAGTCAACAATCAATCTAGGGGGTGGTAGTGCATCCCATAACTACAATCATAATTTAGTATCATTGTTGGGCCCGAGATATGATCAATTTTATGACGTTTATTAGATACTTTTGCCGAATGTATATATGTGTTTTCATGTTTTGGAGAAGTTTTTGAAGAGATTTTATGCCAAAACGCTATGATCCACACCAATTATGCATAATTCATGTTTTATGATGATCTTGATTATAATTCAGTATGTTTTCATGTTTCCAGGGATCTAATTCACATTTGTTGGTGTCACAGGGCAAAATTGCAACATGTTTTTGCTTTCGACACTCAGTGCAGTACTCCATCCGGTACTTGGTCTGGCACTCCATTTGGCACTCCGTCTTGCACAAAAACGATGGGCGATTTGGCGGTTATGGTATTGGTGGCCAGTGATGGGCAAATCAGGAACATGGGTTTTGCTCGTGCTTGTTGTAATGTCCCCGACCGTCATCCCACAGGCCGAGCAAATGCTACTACGTGGAACAACATTCTCATACTTATGTAATATGCATTTAGATGAAGTTACATGGCTTAACAGAGTAACATATAATTATTTCCATCATACAGAATTAATGAAATCAACAGTAAGCATCATCACAACGAAATGCATGATAATATAGTAAGTATCATAGACTAACATCACATATAAATTAAGTACAACATTAATACTTATCTTTGAAGCTATAGTAACTCCACCTACCATGTGCATACCTTCCATGAACCTCCCAGCCTTAGACCACGCTACTCATCACTCTCAGTAGTGGGTCACCCCCGAGCTGGGACCAAGATCCACCCAAGGTAAGGGAATCCTAAACTAGGATAAGGTTACAGGGAAACTGCACAAAATAACCGGAAGGATTCTTCCCAAGATGCCTTCTTACACCCACTACTCATGGAATCTCATTCCCCACATGTCTGTTTCGCCTGAGAGTATACACCTTCACAAGCACAGTCCATCAGTGCTTCACCTCCCTCTTTGGGCCTCGACAACAGGCCGGAGCAGGAAGTCTCAGAGATCCGTAGCTGGTACAGGACTCTCTCTGGGAGAAAACCACTTCCCAATAGACTCCTTCACCTGGAAAGAGCTGCTCATAGGCCTGACAACCTGCCTCTTCAAACATGGGCCTAACCACCCGACTCTTCCACCAGCTTCCACTTCAATTCCCGCAAAGTGAGGATAAAAACAACAACAATAGCAATTCAGTTAACTCACAAGTGACAACAACAACAAGAATTTGGGTATGGACATCCAAAAACGACAACAAGCCACACTAAGACACAACACGGTTCAGGCCATATCCAGGATGTTTCGTCTTCACAATAAAACAACACAGGTCAACTTCACGATTTTCTGTTTTCATAGATGCATGAGGTTATGCAAAGGTCAATCCCAAAGATCAACATAATTCATGGAGGATGGGAAAATGGATAGTGAACAACCTTTCCGTGGGGGTTTCCTTCACTGTGTGTGGGTATGCAGAGGTAGACACATAGGCAAAATGGTTTAGATGCCCCATATCCTTGCAAACTCAGGCGGAGGATGACATAACGAGGAGCGACCCCCCTCCACAACTGACTTCTGCAACTTTTAACTGCATGTGCCTGGGCCAACACATGTTGCCCATGAAGTTGCATGAACTCCATTAGCATGCGTTCCTCTCTAGGAACTTAGGACAACACTCAAAATTGTCCACCTTAGTTTTAAAGAATTAAAATAATAAATTATTGTCCCTTTCTAGAGGTAAGCCCTCTAGATTAGCTCCTAGGCCCAACACTTAGCCTTTCTTTCCATCTTTCAGCTCCCATTACCTTACCCACTCTGTGGAAGCTTAGTTCCCCATCACTCATTCATCGTGGTCGGTCTGCACGCAGTGGTGTTCATATTTTTATTAATGTTCTGCATAATTACATATACAAAAACAGGCTCCTGGCCTTAACACTTAGGCTCTTTGGCCTAATAAAATCATAAGGCTTACCAGCTTATCAATACTCGGCTCACCAGCCTACAAAACATGATTACAATAGGGCTCGTCCTTGGGGATATTACAATCCCCTCCCCTTATTTTTGCACTGTCCTTAGTACAACTTTCACACAACATCAACAATATTTCCAAAATATTCAAAAAGATGTGGGTATTCTGCCTACATATCATCCTCATGCTCCCATGTCGCGTCCTCAGGACTGTACCAGGTCCACTGGACCTTTACAAGCCCTATAGCTTGATTCCAGAGCTGTTTTCTTTTCATGTGCAATATGCGCACAGGATGCACTTGCAGGATACCTTCTTGCTCCACCTGAATCACATTCCAATCGATAACATGATTAACATCAGGTATATATTTCTTAAAAAATGAAACATGAAACACATTATGTATAGTCATGGATGCAGGTAATGTAAGCATATATGCAACTGGCCCAATCCTTTCTAGGATTTCAAATAGCCCACAAAATTTGGCTGCCAACTTGGCACAATTTCCTAGCTTCAGGGAACTTCTATTAGCTTTTAATTTCAGGAAAACATGATCACCCACTTTGAATTATCCGTGGGTTCTGTTTTTGTCAGCATAAATTTTCTGCCTGTCTTGGGCAGCTTTTAAATTCTTCTTAATTTTAAGCATTTGCCCTTCCATTTCCTTGAGAAACTCTGGCCCAATTACTGCCTTGTCAGTTGGATTATCCCAACTTAATGGAGTATTTCACTTTCTGCAATAAAGCGCTTCAAATGGACTCATCTTCAATGATGCTCGATACCCATTGTTGTAAGTGAATTCTACCAAGTGTAGGTAGTCTTCCCATTTTGATGGTTTGTCCATCACATACATTCTCAGTATGTCTTCTATCACTCTATTCACCCTCTCTGTCTGTCCATCAGACTCAGGATGATAAGCTGTACTAAAGTTCAGATTCGTTCCGAATCCTTTGAACAATCCTTTCCAGAAATTCGAGGTGAATTTCGGGTCTCTGTCGGACACAATTGTTTTAGGAATTCCGTGCAATCATGCCACTTCCTTCACGAAAATATCAACAACATCTGCTGCCTTGTGAGTAGTTTTTAGTGGAATAAAATGGGAAGCTTTTGTAAGCTTGTCCACTACTACCATGATCGAATCATGTAGCTTGCCTGTTCTAGGAAATCCTATAATAAAATCCATTGTCACCACTTCCCACTTTTATTCAGGAATGGGCAAAGGTTGCAGCAACCCTGCTAGGTGCCTGTGCTCAACTTTAACCTTTTGGCATTCCATAAATTTGGCGATATATTCAACGATCTCTTTCTTCATACCTGGCCAAAAGTAATGGCTCCTGACTGCTACCATAGTCTTCTGATATCCAGGGTGCCCAACATAAGTCACGTTATGCATTTCTTTTAGAATCACACGTTTCAAACCTTGGACATTGGGTATATAAACTCTATTTTTGTACAGAAGTATTCCATCAACTTCCAAGGTGTAATTTTCCTCTTTCTGTGGTCTCTCACATTGCTGTAGCTTTGCTACCAAGTCTCTGTATTGCAAATCTGCATTTGCAGCTTCCAAAATTCTATCCTTAATATTAGTCCTGTACATGCTAATGGCTGAAGCATGCAAGTTGTGCACCTTTCTGCTGAGTGCATCGACCACCTTGTTTTCCTACCCTTTGATATGCTTGATATCAAAGTCGTATTCACACATAAACTCCAACCACCTACTCTGCCTGGAATTTAAGGTAGGTTGGTCAAACAAGTATTTCATACCATTGTGGTCGGTTCTCAATTCAAATCTCCTTCCCATGAGGTAATGTCTCCATTTCCTTAGAGCGTGAACTATTGCTGCCAACTCCAAATTGTGAGTGGCATAATTCTTTTCATTCTCTTTCAGCTTCCTGGACTCATAACAGATTATGAATCCATTATGACTGAGAAATCCTCCAAACCCTTTTTTACACGCATATGTGCACACCACAAAATCCACATTTGGATCTGCAATCCTCAAGATTGGAGCACTGGTTAACAACTGCTTCAATCGCTGGAAACTTTTCTCACACTCTTCAGTCCACCGAAACTTTTTCTCCTTCCTTTGCAAGGAAGTGATAGGGTGAGATATCTTTGAGAACCATGCGATAAACCTTCTATAATAGCTCGCTAGACCCATAAAGGATCTAACTTCTGCCACATTCCTTAGTGCTGACCATTCTCTGATGGCCACAACCTTCTCAAGATCCACAATGATCCCTTCTTCTGAAATAATGTGCCCCAAGTAATAGATCTTCCTTTGATAAAACGAGCATTTGCTCAACTTGGCATACAGTTGGTGTTCTTTCAACACTTGCAACACCATCCTTAGGTGTTGTTCATGCTCTTCTTCTAACTTGGAATACACCATAATTACATCCAGGAAGACTATGACAAACTTGTATAGATAGTCCCTGAATACACCATTCATCAACCACATAAAAACAACAGGTGCGTTCGACAGCCCAAACGGTACCACTGTGAACTCGTAATGACCATACCTTATTCTAAAGGAAGTCTTGCTGATGTCTTCATCCTTTATTCTTACCTAGTGATATCCCGATCTGAGATCTATCCTCAATAATATTTTTTCACCTTTCAACTGATCGAAAAGATCGTCGATCCTCGACAGAGGATACTTGTTCTTGACAATTACTTTGTTCAATTGTTTGAAATCAATGCACAACCTCAATGTCCCGTTCTTCTTCTTAACAAACAAGACCGGGGCACCACAAGGTGACACGCTTGGGAGAATGTACCCCTTCTTTAGAAGCTCTTCAAGCTGCAATTGAAACTCTTTTAGCTCTGGCGTACTCATTCTATAAGGAGCTTTCGACACTGGAGCTGCTCTAGGCATCAAATTTATAGATAAATCGATATCTCTCTTTAGAGGTAGTTCGAGTACTTCCTGAAATACGTCTTCAAACTCTGTTAGTACCACATGGTCTCCAATATTTGAGACTTCATCTCTGGATGCTTCCTCCACATGGGCTGCAAACAATTGGCAGCCTTTCCTGTAGCAATTTTCCAGCTGCATTGCTTAAATTTCTCTAACAACCACAACTCTGGGAATTCCTTGGACTGTTTTCCGATTCCCCTCCTCATCCATGCAAGTAAATGCCTTGTTACGATAGTCCAGGAGGGCATGGTGCTGGTCCAACCAGTCCATCCCAATTAAACAGTCATAAGAGCCTAAAGGAAGAATATTCAATTCAGCCTTCGTGCTCAATCCCTTCATGTCCATAGGACAAGACTTAACCAACTCTGTGAATTTCCTCTTGGTTCCTGTAGCCAACTGCACTAACCAAGACTTTTCATGTTTGCTTCTTGATAAATGAAAACTTTCCACCACCCTAGGATCTACATAACTATGGCTAGCCCCTGAATCAATTAAAATAGTAAATGGTTGGTTGTTAATCATACCTTCCACTTCAATCATGTGTGACTAAAATTCAGCTTGCTTGTTGTCCAGGGCTGCATAGATCCTTGGCATTCTACCGCCCATGTCCTCCATTGATTCAACTTGTTGAACATTATGGACAGCTCTTACTTTGGCATTTTTACGGGGACAATCTCTATACTTGTGGTTCTCTTTACAACCCCAACACTGAATGGGCGTCTGTCTCGACCTTTTTTCCCCCACTTCATCCATTCTCAACTCTCTAAACGATGGCTGTCCTTGAGGAATATTTCTAAAAAAGGGAGGTTTGTTTCCTTTTTGCCTCTGTTCTTTCTTAAACTTCTTCTGGTCATCCCAAGCCTTCTAAAAGGTAGGCTTTTCTCTTTGTTGTTCATCTAAGCATTTCTCTCTTCTTATTGTTTCTTCCATAGTCTTAGGATCATCATACTGAATCTTGTCACTAATGGGAGGTAGTAGTCCACTCAGATACCTCTGAATCTTGACAACCTCATTTTTGATGAATGGAACATACTTCAGTAATTCCAAAAACCTTCGTTCGTATTCATCAATGGTCATGCTACCCAGCTTGAGTTCAAAGAACTCCTTCATCTTTCTGTCATAGTATCTTTTAGTTAGGTATTTCCTCTCGAAATACTTCTTGAATTCCTTCCAAGTGATATCTTTCTCTCTAATGTGCTGCAAGTTGATCGCACTACATGGATGCTTTTCCTTTTAGTTGATATATCGCAATTCTTCCTTTTGCATGAGAGGAATAATTCCACAGTTGGAAATATTTCCTCATGCCAAGCAACCATGTTTTGGCATCTTCCTCGTTCTTGTGTTCTCCATCAAACATAGGAGGCTTAATCTTGTTCATCTCCCCTTTCAATTCATCCACTCTAGATCTTCAGTGTTTTCTGGTAGGGGATGGGCTTGAACTACTGTGTGCTTCCTTACCGGAATGATTTAGGGAGTGACGACGATGTCTGCTACCACTCCTTGATCTTCTTTTTATCTCAGGGGTCCTGCGACTCCCTGTTTTTCTTGTGTCACTTTCCTTTTCCAATTTCCTTTATATTCTTTCTAGGCTCTTCAACATTTTTAAGTTGAATTCACCCTACTGATCCTTGATCCTCATGAGCTTTCGGCTATTGGCTCGGCGAGCCTTGGCATCTTTCTGCAATATTTCAATGATTTTCATCATATTCCCTTCCTTATCCAATTCTCTTATGTGCCCATTGGAGTTCGATCCTTCGACTCCCACGTTGACATCCCTTCCTTCTCTTTCGTTCTCTGAATTGGAGGCAATCTGTACCTCTTCCATTTCTATTCTCAGCGTTGATTCGCGACTGTCCTGAGACTTGTTGAACTCTGCACACCCAACATCCAGTCAACCGAAAATTTTCAGGCCTTAAATCCTTAATAAAACTACAACATTCATAAACCAACGCGAATAAGAAAATGTTTCGATTACATGAATTTTCTGAGCTCTGTTTGGCTCTGCAATTTCTGGGCGATAGCCCCCATTTTCTTAGTCCCCAACCCATGCATCCACGAGTCATGATCAAACGCTAAACTACTATGTGCTACAAGGCTCTCCAAACAAAACTTTGGGTTTCGGGATTTTTGGGTTTTGGGTTTTAGGGTTTTGGTCTCAAAGGTTCTCACACTCGCTTCCCTCTCCAACTCCCAACTCTCAAAATTCTAACCTCTCCCCCCCTAGGCCCACAACACACCTTCCGCCAACCAAAGTAGTGACACATGGTGTCCTTAAGAAGGTCCACATCACTTCCGGTGACGTCATAGGGTCCCACCACTTTCACTTTTCGTTTCAGAGTTTCGGGCATCGGGAGTTCATGCATCCACACATTTCGAACTTCTGTTTTTTGAAATTCTGAAATTATGGTCTATTCATCTACTTGATCCAATGATCAATCTCCTCTCCTACGATCTATAGTGTATATCATTTCGGGTTTTCAGGGTTTTGTGTCTCAATGCTCCCCGCTTTTTCTCGACAACCGAACTCCTGAAAGGATTCTCGGATATCCTTCCGACACCTTCTCTGGATCTAACGGTCATAAGGGATCTGCTTTCCTCTCTATTAGATCCAACGGCTCCAACACTTCATGCATTGATCTCTCTCTCTCCCTGTGACCATATACCACACCGGCTGCGGGTTTTATAATACTGCTACACCTTCTAAAATTTTTAACACAACCAAGTGACTCCTTGGAACTCAGGAACATTCAAAGGTCCAAAAATCGGTTCTTCCAATCATGATTCCCACCTGAACTTCGGGTCCAATGACAAATTATCCAGCCCATTCAGGTTCAGTGTTTTAAACCACGCTCTGATACCATATTGTAACGTCCCCGATCGTCATCCCACTGGTCGGGCAAACGCTATTGCGTGGAACACCATTCTCATACTTATGTAATATGCATTTAAATGAAGTTAAATGTCTTAACATAGTAACACATAATTACTGCCATCATAAAAAATTAATGAAATCAACAGTAAGCATCATCACAACGAAATGCATGATAATATAGTAAGTATCACAGACTAACAACACATATAAATTAAGTACAACATTAATACTTATCTTTGAAGCTGTAGTAACTCCACCTACCATGTGCAGACCTTCCACGAATCTCCCAGCCCTAGACCACACTGCTCATCACTCTCAGCAGTGGGTCACGCCCGAGCTGGGAACAAGCTCCACCCAAGGTAAGGGAATCCTAAACTAGGCCAAGGTTATAGGGAAACTACACAAAATAACCGGAAAGATTCTTCCCAAGATGCCTTCTTATGCCCACTACTCATGTCTCTCATTCCCCACATGTCTGTTCCACCCGAGAGTATACACCTTCACAAGCACAGTCCATCAGTGCCTCACCTCCCTCTCTAGGCCTCGACAATAGGACGGATTAGGAAGTCTCAGAGCTCCGTAGTTGGTGCTGGACTCTCTCTGGGAGAAAACCACTTCCCAACAAACTCCTTCACTTGGAAATAATTGCTCACAGGCCTGACAACCTGCCTCTTCAACCACGGGCCTAACCACCCGACTCTTCCACCAGCTTCCACTTCAATTCCCACAAGGTGAGTATAACAACAACAACAATAGCAATTTGGTTAACTCACGGGTGACGACAACAACAGGAATTTGGGTATGGACATCCAAAAATGGAAACAAACCACACTAAGACACAACACGGTTCATGCCATATCCAGGATGTTTCATCTTCACAATAAAACAACACAGATTGGCTTCATGGTTTTTCGTTTTCAGAGATGCGTGAGGTTATGCAAAGGTCAATCCAAGAGCTCAACATAATTCACGGAGGATGGGAAAATGGATAGAGAACAATCTTCCCGTGAGGGTTTCGTTCACTGTGCATGGGTATGTAGAGGCAAACGCATAGGCAAAATGGTTTAGATGTTCCATATCCCCGCGAACTCAGGCGGAGGATGACATAATGAGGAGCGAACCCCCTCCACGACTGACTTTTGCAGCTTTTAACTGCATGTGCCTGGGCCGACACATGTCGCCCATGAAGCCGCATGCGCTCCATCAGCATGCATTCCTCTCCAGGAACTTAGGACAACACTCAAAATTTTCCACCTTAGTTTTAAAGAAATAATAATAATAAATTATTATCCCTTTCTAGAGGTAAGCCCCATAGATTAGCCCCTAGGCCCAACACTTATCCTTTCTTTCCACCTTTCATCCCCCATTCCCTTACCCAATCTGTGGAATCTTAGTCCCCCATCACTCATTCATCATGGTCGGTCTGCACGCAACGGTGTTCATATTTTTATTAACATTCTGCATAATTACATATACAAAAACAGGCTCCTGGCCTTAACACTTAGGCTCTTCGGCCTAATAAACTCATAAGCCTTACCAGATTATCAATACTCGACTCACCAACCTACAAAACATGATTACAACAGGGCTCATCCTTAGGGATATTACACTTTCCCCCTTGAGCTACTGAACTCTTGACAACTCTGTTTGGGTTGTTAAGTTGGGTGATTATTGGCTCGCTTCATTTCGGTAGTTAGGGTATCATTAATGTAATTTACTATTTTTAGAAGAGGTTTGACCCTCCAGTGGTCTAAATCTCAGTCTGTAAAGCTTATAAATACCACCGTGGTGGTCATACAATAGTTAAGAAGTTCAGGAAGCCGTGTATTAGAGAGAAAAGACAATTTCCCTCTGTTTTGCCATATTCATTTTGCCAGAATTATGTAAGACTGCATTTTTAGTTTTAATGGCAAATTTTTGTTGTTGAAGATTGTGGTGTGCATTTGAAGAGTGACCATGACTTGCTGGGGGCCCCACCAACATTCTGGGTAACTGTTCTATCATTTTGTTTATGAATTACATAGCAAAAATGTCTTTTTGTTTTATTTCCTGTACATGAAATGTTATTTTACTTATTTGTTATTTAATTTGTTGTTTATGATTTAATTGTTTTAATTTAGTTTTGCAGGTGGTTATGAAGAATCTTGTCAATATGTACTGACTTTGTAGTTAGTGGAAGAAAGATTGCATATTTAGACACTAACCCCATGTGTAATTAGACGATAGATTAGACTCTTTTTATGCTGAAACATAGTTTAAGACCAAGTTTAAAATAGAAGTTGTTATCACTCCAAGAAACCCTTTGTGGTTGTAGACCAAAGGTGCTTGGTAACTTAAGAAATGAATGTTTTTGTATTTTGTAAAGATGGATCGATGGGATAAATCAATTCAGCTTATGGCATTCAAACATCAGAATGATAAACAAATAGACAGTGCTCTCAAAGATTGATTAACCAGCATATAACTTTAAAGTGGGTGAAGAACAGATTGTAACTAAACCAGTACAATGTAGGGTCTAAGAGACAATCAAGAAACCTATTATCAGGCTATGAGCTAAACAATGGGATAACAACCATTCAAAGCTTGACAACACAGATAATAGTGCAGAAAGAAAGATGGAAAGCTGACAATCAAAATTGAAAGGAACCTGTGATCTGTATTAACATAGAAAGTCTGAGTACAATAGCCAATTCCTCTATCCAAAATCGAACCATTGTTTGATATCAAAACATGCATTTATAGCCCTTACAAAGGTTATACAGATCCTAAAAACATGGATTTGTCATTAAATAAAAACAGTTCTATTCTACTTAAACAACTTTGAAATTAAAGTCTTCAATAACTGAACTGAGTGGTCGAATTGTCTTCAGTCTTCAAAATCGCCATTTGCCTTCTTGAGCTTTCAGCATCTGCAATGTGGTGGAGTAATATGATACCTGTATATGACTGTTCAATTTTCCAGTATTCATGGCCGAGTTTTTAGGAGATGGTTTTGAATGTGTAACCAAAATCCCTCGAATTTCTGATGTTGAACTTCTAGCATTCGATCTCTTAGTCCACTGATACACTGACATATATTCAAAACATGTTTAAAATAAACTGTTGCGTTTTCGGCCTCAAAACTTGCTCGCCCGACTTTCAACAGCGCAACCATTTGAGTTTTTCACGGGTTAGCTGTTGAAAGCTGTCGCTTTCCACAGCTAACGGGTAATTAAAAAGTAGCCTAGCGCTGTTGAAAGTCCCGATAGTGCACAAAAAGCGTTTTCACCTTCTAAATTGATTTAAAACCAAAATCAATGGCCATCCGATTTCTCACCTTGCATATTTACTGCAACTTGAGCAAGGACTTTGAGGTCTAGATGAGGTTTTTGCTTCAACTTTAGCTTCAACCCCCTGATTTGCCTTTTGAGGCGCTTGGTAAGACACCTCAGGCTGTTGCAGTCTTTGGCAAGTTTTGTTTTTCTTTTCTTCTCTCTGACACTCTCCTTAGCCAAACGTTCAAACGCAACATTTGTCTTAGCAAAGTTATCTGATAATTTCTTATACCTGTCTTTAATCACCCGCTCCAAAACTTCTTGCTGGGCAATTACTTCCTTCAGATGTTTGATCCTTTGAGACTTATTTGACTTAGGGTTTTTTGATGATTCTCCCTACTCTGTATGATTTAAAGTTTCATAGTTCTGAGCACATTCTGCTGATTGATCAAAACTCTTGATGACAGGGCACTGATCTTTCTGCTCAGATTCTGAATCTGAGTATGGCAAATTTAGGATGTTCTTCCCAGTACTCTGCTGTGTAGGATGCCCTGTATTTTGCTGTGTAGTCTGCTCTGTAGTCTGTTCAAAGTCCAATTTTATCTTCAGCCTGTGATGTTTTATTCCAGAAACTCTGTCCTCTGATGGTCATGGTAAGGCCCTTCTTCTCCTTGAGCTACTCTGAGGGGACAATTGCTTCTTTGAACCTGCCATCTGCTCATTTGCAGTCTGATTCTGGGTTTCAAAACCTTCCCAGAACAGGAAGTGCTCCCAGCTCCTCCCCTGTTGTTTCAATTCTTGCAGAAGAATCAATTTAATGAGGCCTAGGTGACATAGAGTAGTTTTCATGCTCAAAGGTTGAGCTCTAATTMTSTTGCAKACCTTAGAYAAACTGTGATATAAGAAATMAGGCAAATTGATGGRGGTYTKKCCTRTAAARTGATCCATGAGTTYAAAGTGGTACATYATCAATTTATCATATCTTCCTTMYGAGGTAATGTATAKTTGAATGBMTTTGAATAAATCTTKYCACTCTTCATCCAKATATGAAACGAGCATACCTTTTCTCCACGCTTTGTGCTTGTACCCATCTTTCAAATAGACCCTGAAATCCAGATTCTTAGGAGCGGTGGTTTTAAACCATTTTTGACCAGTTCTTGGCAATCCTGTAGCTGCGGCAATGACAACCTCATCCACCTTGATTTCTACAGAGCCAACGCCAGCTTTGTTGCCATCAAATGTTTTGGCGAAGGCTTCAGCTGTGGCCTGGTGAGACCCAACTTGTAACCTTTCTGCGAATTCCATGCACCCCGCATTTGAAAAATGCCTCTGGACCTCGGGATGTGATTCTAAAAAGGATAGGTTATCCAATTCTCGCTTGAGTAAAACGCCACTGCGTTTTCTCACCATTTTGCAGCTCAAGCACTTGACCACTGTAATCCATGTAACCGCTTAATTGAGCCGAGGTTCTGCGCTGTTGAAAGCAGTCTGGGCTTCAACTCTGTTTTGAATTAAATGAAAACTTCGACAGTGTTTTGGAAATGGTTCGTGATATGAGACCTCTGTTTGATTTGATGGTGTCAGGCCGGTGGTACCTCCTCTGTACCTGCATCACTGAACACAAACTCGCCATTCCGAAAGTGATGAGCGTTGAGCGTGGGTTCTGGAACGAATTCAAATTACAGTCATATCTGATATGCATGATTTAGTTTCTATGATTGCCCACTCCTATCAGCGCATGCCTTGGATTTGTTTTGACGTGGGGGTGATCACATCATCATTGTTTTCATACGTGGATATCACGCACGTGATTCCCGCTTCGTGAAACAACAACCCGTGGAGAACGCCTCTACCAAACGCTCACTTGCCACTTTCACCAGCACGCGACTCTGCAAAGAAACCCCTGTTAGCTGCTGAAAGTATGCACTTTCAACAGCGCACCGCTTTGTAGAAGACACTCCTTAGCTGCGGAAAGTAATTACTTTCAACAACGCGCCATATCAATCAAAATCGCTCCTTAGCTGCGGAAAGCGTGTACTTTCCACAGCGCGCCACCCGAGAACTGATTTTCAAAACCTTTTAATATTTGTCACTTTCAACAACGCATCAACTGATGAAACGATCTCCTTAGCTGTTGAAAGTGGGCACTTTCCACAGTGCACAATGAATCTTTGAAAACACGTTAGCTGTGGAAAGTAAAAAATGACTATTTTGAAAGAGAAGACTTTATGGGTGAATTATTTTCTAAGATACACCAAAACCAAAAATTTTCTCAGCTATAAAAACTCGAAAAATAACTTGAAGATACTACCTAAAGCTATGATATCCACCACAAAACTCAACCGAAAGGACGATTTCATTTTGGGAGTTAACAGAAGTTAAAACAGAGTTTTAGAACAAAATTTTATTTCATGTTTTCTTTAACAAGGCTTCGGTGGATGGATAGTGTTAACTTTAGTTTTTATTTGTAGTTTGCTTAAATTCAATTGTTATTTAGTCTTTGCTTAACTAGTTGTCAATTAATTCGCTCATTAGTTTACTTGCCATATGCTAGAATAGTATTTAATTTCTGTTTATAAGCCTTTCTCTTTCCGCAATTTGAATTGTTAAGATAGAACTAATTTAGGTTACTTCATGCAATTCCTTTCTTAGATTTAGGTTGCAATTTCAATTTGTAGTTAATGATTGAATTAAGTTATGAGTTTGCTTACATAGTATAGATTTCAATTGAATTTCATAGCACAATCTCTTTATCACTGTTGATGAGTAATGCATGAGTAATAATCACATGGATATGCAGGATAATTGATGATTGTTTTCATAATGGATAAGTTCTCACTGGATTGCCTAATTCACACTTCTCACTTTGTTATTGAAGTCAATATTGAGTTTATCCCTCTTGAATTATCTTTCATTGTTAAGTGCCATCATGATATTATAAGACACCAGAGACATTCACACAACCATCAACATTATATTTGAGTTTTCATAGGTTAAAATATAGTTTCTTGCTTTCATAGATCAGAAGATAAGTTTCTTGCTTTTGTAGGATATATAGTCTTTTGCTTTGGTAGATTAAAGAGTAGTTTGCGTATCGTAGATTACAAATTAGTTGTTATTCTTCTTTCTTTCAATTAAGTAGATTTCCTTTTGTGAATTAGAAATAGTTGTGAAGATTAGCTTAAGAATAGAGTTCACTTGTCTCTTAGCTTAGTTAGTTGCTTATTGAGTAGTCTTAATTAGTTTACTTGCTGTAGAAGTTATCCTAGGTTAGTTAGCTGTTTACTTGCTTTAATAGGTTAATTGCTTACTTGTCTATTCTTGCTTTGATAGTATAGTTGCTTTTTTATTTACTTGCTTTCGTAGGATAGTTGTTTAATGAATTTAAGTAGGCTAGTTAAAGTAGTTTGCTATTTGCTTATTAGATGAATAATTTGCTTTTGCTTATTGTTATGAATGAAATAGTTTTCTTTAAGTAGGGTTTTCATTTATTTCCCTAGAACTATCCATCGATCCTTGGTCCAAAGGTTACTTAGGTTACCTAGTTTAAGTTTCTTTAGTAGGGTTTGCTCGTTAGTAGTTTTTGCTTGAATAGATGAGCCTTTAGATAACCACTTCCTTGATTAGACTATACTACCTCCAATCCTTCTACCTTGGCTTATATTTTTCTACAACTCTAAGTTTACTTACCCCGGGTTGACAATTTAATTGAGGGTTTTTAGTGTGTTTTTAATGCATATAGAACACCCATCATTTTTGGCGCTGTTGCCGGGGAGTTGTCTCAAGGTAGGAAACAATTAGGAAATATATCATTTTTAATCCTTAGCATTAGATTGGTGGCAGGGGAAATTTAAGACGAGAGGTAAGAACCTGTGCATCTGCTATTGTAGGCTCCCCCAAACCCAATGGTAGTTTTTTTTTTCCTTTTTTTTTGTTTACTTTCATGAATAGACCTAGAAACCCAATGGGAACTTTTTCTTTTTGCTTTTGTTTACTTTCATGAATAGACCTAGAGACCTGATGCAGGAGCATCGCTTCACCCAACAATGCGTCGGCTAGTTAGAACATCAAGTATGCATTCAATGGAAAGAGAGAGAGGCGTCAACCCTCATTTTAAAATTTGAATTTTGATTTAAATGTTTGTAAGGCTGCATATCTAGATCCTATTCAGACTAGACAACCATTGAATGAAATTCAATGTAAATTAATGAGAGTTGGTGAGATGGAGGGAAGAGATCGAGGAGCCCCTCTTTGTATTAGATATTTTGTATCTAGATTCATTAGTGAGGTGTGAGTTAGGAAGAAGCAAGAGAAGAGAGAGCTGAGAGTCTGTTGAAGTCAGATCTCGAACACATTGTAATCAAGCATTCATATTAACACAAACAACAGTTTTTCCTGCATGAGATTCTTTGTGTGTTTATGTGTTTATGAATGAACGTATTTTACGTATTTTATGTTGTATATGCATGTTAGATGCCATCTGTAGGGATAAATAGATTTTCTCATATATTCAGGAGTTTATTTGATTTTCTAGTCTGGGTTCTTTGTGACTTCATGCAAGGGGTTGCATGACAGAGTACTGAGGACTCTTTAAGCTAGTGCAAAGAGTGCACATATGAGTTCTGCAGAATTCAGGCAAAGATGTGCCAGAAGGGTGCACCAGAGGAATCATTAGATTCAAGGGAGAATCCTCAAGTTTGCTGAACCCCTTGGAGGTAAGACTGTGAAGAGGAGGGAACATAGAGAAGACATAACTACTGGAGGTTTTGTAGAGCTCTGCCAGGAGGCAATTGAGCGAGTGCATAGAGTGCACCAGGGAACTCTTTTTCGAGTTCTGAAAGAAGAGAAGTATCGAGAAGGAAGACACTCATAGAGTTTTTGAATACTCTATAGGCTCATCAATGTGTGCTTGAGCAAGAGCTTCCAAGAGGGCACTTTCATCTCTTCGAGGGACAAAAGAGACAAAGACATTTGAGGTCCGAGCAGTTGAATCTCAAGGAGAGAAAAGACCTATGCAAGGAGTGCACTAGGCCAACACTCAGGTGAAGGTGTTGAATGACAGCCATCTGAAGGCTAGTCAAGCATAAGGAGAAAGCGTAGAGTGAAATTGTTTCGAGTTCGAAGAAGCTCAGGAGGAGTGGCGTGAAGTTGCACATGGAGCACAATTGTGCGAAGGGACGAGGTCGAGATTCATCACCGAAGCTTAGGAAGAATAGTGCCTTTGCGCACAGAGTATCAACAAAGAGGAAAAATAAGTCGAGACACTTCTAAGTCCAAGCCGTAGACAAAGCTCAGGAGGGACAACATTCTCAGAATGTAGACGAGACCCAAAGTCTCTGGGTTTGAGGAAGAATTGAAGGTCGAACCCTTTGACACTTAGAAAATATTCTAAGGCAAGAAAGGAGTGAAGCTCAAGAGGAAGGAGCACAAATGCCATTAGATCGATACTTGGAGAAAAGATCTGGACCGCTGAATCTATGTTCAGGCACACAGGAGGAACGTGCACAGGGAAGATCATATCTGAGCCGCCAGATCTGAGCGTAGAGGACTGATAGCCGTCGGATCCGGAAGAAGGCACACAAGGTTTAACCTTATGTATGCAGAGGAGAATAGACTCGTCAAAGTTATGATTAGATCGGAACCGTCCATCATCTCAGAGGATAGGTGGTAGCAGATCCAAGCGTTCAGAGACTTGGTCAGCGGGAGATTTGTAAGGAGGAGTTGTTAAAACTCTCGAATCACGAAATCACAAATTCAATCACAACCGTTGGATAGCGAGACTTGTGTATCGTTGATTCAACATGGGTACGGTTCGAGGTTTTGGGCATCGGGAAAACAGAGCTGAAGATAAGAGAAAACACTCAATGAGCTTGGAGCTGATTTGATCCTAGCCGTCCATCATGAGGACACGTGGCAAGAATTCAGATTTTCGCTGACTCGCGACACAAAGGAAGTCAACGAGAGGAGTTCTAAGAACTCGTGAGGCATGAAATCACGATACAATTTGAATCGTCATATCGTGAGAGAAGGGTGACCAGTTATCTGGGTGAGCAGACTTCAGAGGTTCAGAGTTCAGGGATTCAAAAGAGTTAGAGGGACTCACAAAATATTTTGCGAAACACGAAATAGTGACGTGATCATGATCATCGATCGAGGAGATCACAAGATCGTTAGATCTGGTCCTGGGGAGAGGCCCCACTTTGGGTTTCAGGGTTTCATGGATTCAGGGTATTGGGTTTGTATCACATCAATACTCCCAAAGTCTTGATTCACGATAACACCTTTTGGCGTGGACCAAGCCATAGCACCGTAGTCATGTGGGGGAAGGCTCGCTCCTAGTGCTAGAGCGTACAAGCAGGGTTTTCGTGGAAGGACCTGTGGTTTTTGTGATTGAAGGTTTCTGTAGGGGACCCAAAGAGCCATTTCATCTCATCAAGAGTCTGAATAATGATCCTTAGACCGGGAGGTTAGCAGACCCTACCGAGGCAGAGGTAGGGGATCTACATCAAGTGGTATCAGAGATTGATTTCTCTCAAGCAGAGAAGAAGGAGATGAATGATATAGTGTGATACCATCATATGGTATTAGAGCCATTTTTTGTCTGTAGACAACAGGTAGAGGGAGGTAGAGTAAGTAAAGAGAATACTCTGATACACACCATCATGTGGTGAATTCAATCACAGCCGCTGGATAGCGAGACCTGTGGACCATTGATTCAGCGTGGGTACGGTTCAAGGTTTTGGGCATCGGGAAAACAGATATAAAGACAAGAGAAAACACCCGATGAGATGGGAGATGATTTGATCCTAACTGTCCATTAGGAGGACACATGACGAGAGTTCAACTTTTCGCTGAATTGCGACACAGAAGAAGTCAACGGGAGGAGTTCTAAGAACTCGTGAGGCATGAACTCATGATACAATCTGAATCATCAGATCGTGAGAGAAGGGTGACTGTTGATCTGGGTGAGCTGACTTCGGAGGTTTAGAGTTTGGGGATTCTAAAGAGTTAGAGGGACTCACAACAGATTTCATGAAACCTGAAATAGTGATGCGATCGTGACCGTCGATCGAGGAGATCACATGATCGTCAGATTTGGTCCTGGGGAGAGGCCCCACTTTGGGTTTCTGGGTTTCGTGGATTTAGGGTATTGGTTTTGTATCACACCAATACTCCCAAAGTCCCGATTCATGATAAATCCTTTTGGCGTGGACCAAACCATAGCGCCGTGGTCGTGTGGGGGAAGGCTCGCGCCCAGTTCTAGAGTGCGCAAGCGGGGTTTTCGTGGAAGGACCTGTGGTTTTTTTGATTGAAGGTTCCTGTAGGGGACCCGAAGAGGCATTTCAACTCATCACGAGTTCCAAGAATGATCCTTATACTGGGAGGTCAGTAGACCCTGCCGAGTCAGAGGTAGGGGTCTACATTAAGACCCAAAAAGGAGATACATTAAATCTAAATCAGACCTTTCAACCAATGTTCCTTCCGATCTTTTCGGGGGAAGAAACGTTCCACTCATAAACTCCATAGATCAATACCGAAAAACAGAAGCTATCTCAACTCAAAGAACTAAAGTATTCTCTGAAGAGACTACCATAGGGAGCACTATAGAACAAGAAATTGAAGCATCAATCATATTGGAACATGAGGCAAGACCACTCGAGCCTTCTACAGGACCAAACAATACAACCTTTGATTTTTCACCACCACTAGGAGATCCTAACTTTGAGGATATCATAGACCCTGAACATGTGAATATTTTGTTTAGTAGTTCAACCAACGTAATTATCTCTCAAACTGACACAAAAACTTTGGCACCAATAATCTCAACCGGCTCGATTAGAGTCCCAGATATCCAATCAGTAAGAAGACCTTTCCATCAAAGGGAAACCATGTTCTCTTGAAAGATAAAACCACCTAGGTACTCTCTTTTTGGAAACCAAACCAATATGGATGATCAGGAGGACCATAACAATTTAATACACAGGGAAGAAGAAGAAACTGGAAACCAAACTGAAACTACCTTCGGGTTTCCAAGTTTGGACACCACCCCAAATGTCAACATGAAGAATATTCCTCTCTCAGCACTGCCTACCTTTTATGGTAAAAACAATGAAGATCCAAAGACCTTCCTATTTGAGTTCAACATCTTGTGTAGGAGCTACAACTACGTGCAAGATCCCCAGAAACTAAAACTCTTTCCTGCCACCCTCAAAGACTCTGCACTAAGATGGTTCATGGGGTTGGGAGAATCCAGTATTAGGTCTTGGGAAGCCATGAAAGACATCTTTCTTAAGAAGTGCCAAGACTACTGCAAGACCAAAAAGTCTCGTAATGACATCTTTAAAATCCAACAGTTAGACGACGATACCCTTGAAGATTATATGGAAAGATTAGGTTATATATCCCAGAAGTCAAAATACCATGACCTTCCAAAGGATGCAGTTAGGGCTCTTTTCCTTAAGGGAATTTCAAAAGAATATAT
Source organism: Picea engelmannii (assembly GCA_009831015.1). Classification (NCBI taxonomy): domain Eukaryota; kingdom Viridiplantae; phylum Streptophyta; class Pinopsida; order Pinales; family Pinaceae; genus Picea; species Picea engelmannii. The sequence continues at coordinate 84,128 of ML813515.1, read as the reverse complement.
AGAGATGATTAACCTGATGGCATCGGGTGACATCTCCCATAAACCATTTTCCGAAATATGTGAAATGTGTAAAAATTACTCAAGGAGTAGAGAAAAAACAAGAAAAAATGTTCGGGACCCTTATAATAGAATCTTAAAACTAGTTAGTTCAGGTGGTATCACGAGAGCAAAGATAGGGAACCTTTTAGAAAACTTCAATACATATATCTTAAGCACAATAGGTTCCCATTTGGACACCCTTAGAATTAAAAAGAAACTGGAGGAGGAAAATTCCGCAATGAGCATATATTGCCCAAGATGCAGGAAGAAGCATTCCTCAAGGTAATGCCCATTAGATAACATTTCAATTTGTGTCTTCTACACAGAAGACCACTCAACTGCAAAATGTCCATCATTGACCGATTTATTAGCCATATATAGGAGTGGGGATCCTGGGGAGTCCTCTTATGAACCTAAGAGGCCATGACAGCCTAGGAACCAACCCACATACCTAGATCTACAATCTCAAGTTCCACCCTATCATCATCAACAATAACAGTGGAACTCACCAGGTTGGAAAAACTGGTCTACTCAGCACCAACATCCTTGGTTCTAAGTATGGAGAGGAGGACATAACCAAGGAAACCCTCAAGCTCCACCTATCCCTATGTCCAACCATCATTATCCTCAGTTCCCACCGAACACTCCACAAATTCTGCCAGGTTTTGTTCCACCACCTTTACCTCCTATTCCACAACAACAACCACTACAATATCAGATTGCAAGATCCTCGAGACCGACACTATTACCGGCACAACCAATGCCCAATCCCAATAATAATCCCCCTCAACCTCTTCACAATGTTGAGATGCAGGAATTCTCGACATATGTTATCACTCCTGTTCCATTACAGGAAATTCAACTAAGATCAGGACAAGTTCTGGATAGGCAGAGACCTTCAGTAGTCATCCAGGAAGAAGAAAAATAAGAGACCACCAAACAACCCACAGATGACACTAGGTGGGAAGCTGTTATTATTCTGAATAACCTGAACCCAAGCTTCCCCAAAATGAACCTTCACAAATTATGAAGGTCCCTCCTTATCCAGATAGATTGGTAATCGAGAACCTACCACTCGACCAGAATTTGACATCTTGAATGAATTGAATAATATTTGTGTCAAGATTCCCCTGCTTCAAGCCATTAAAGACATTCCAATCTACAGTAATGTAGTCAAATAATTATGTATTAAGAATCCAGGTAGGAAGCAAAAGGACCCTCCTATAGTACATTTGGTAGGAGGACTTTCCAAATACATATCAGAGCAGCCAAAAATAGAAAAATATGGGAACCCAGGAAACCCCGTAGTGACCATAACTATTAATGAGGTCTCCATTGGAAACACTCTCATAGACCTAGGGGAAACCATCAATGTTATGACCGCTACTACCTTGGAACAATTACAGTTACAACCTCTTCTTCAGCCTACCCCAACCATTTTGGAATTAGTAGATAAGACCAGGGTTATACCTGAAGGAATTTTAGATGATATCATGGTTACTTTAGCCTCATGGGAATACCCATTAGATTTTGTTTTCATCCACTCAAAGGACCCTACCAAAGGCCATCCTGTCATTTTATGAATACCTTGGTTAGCCACAACCAATGCATTTATTGGCTGCAGAGAGGGAGAAATGACCATCTCAAATGAAATTTCTATCCAGAAGCTCATCATATACCCTCTGACTCAACCTATCATGGAGAATCTATGGTGGCTTGAATGTCCATATGAGAATGAGGACTGGGAAGAACCCGTATTGCCAAGAGACCATGCATGGGAACTTTAGGAGCACAGAATGGAAAATGTGCTAAACCAGTTTATTTCTGCTATCACATGTGTGGATTTTCCACAATCTTTTCCCCAATTTGAGTACATGTTTGGGGAATAATTTCAGGAACAATTGGACCCATCCATTTTATATTCGACATATTTTATCTTCGAGATATATGAATCTTCCATGTCTTATACGATGCCCTACGAGATCCGTCCAGGGAAATTTTTACATATAAACTCCGGGATAGATGCAGACCAACATAAACAATTAGTAAATATCCTTAAAGAAAAATCAAGAGCATTTTCCTGGGAATACATTGACATGAAGGGTATACACCCTGACACATCCATCCATCACATATATACCCAAGGGGAAGTAACACCTGTTAGGAAACCCCAGAGAAGGATGAACCCTACACTTAAAGATATAGTAAAGGAGGAGATCCAAAAGTTATTAAATGTCGGATTTATTTATCCCTTCTACGACAGTAAGTGGGTATCAATGCTTGTAGTGGTTCCAAAGAAAGTGACCGAGAAATGGAGGATTTGTGTTGATTTCTAAGAACTCAACAAAGCCACTCCGAAAGACTACTTTCCTCTTCCTTTCATTGACCAAGTTCTGGATACCTTGTATGGAAAGAAGTATTTTTCCTTTTTATATGGGTACAATGGGTACAATCAAATTCTCATAGCACCCGAGGACCAGGACAAGGCTACCTTTACTTGTCCTTAGGGAACCTATGCCTATAGTATCTTACAATTTGGATTGTGTAATGCTCCTGCCACATTTTAACAAGCAGTACTAGGGATATTTTCTGATCTTATTCATGATTGTGTGGAGGTCTACATGGATGACTTCACAATTTATTGCAACACTTACTAGGAAGCCTTAGACAACTTAGAAAAGGTCCTCATCAGATGCCAAGAAATGAACCTATCTTTAAGTCATGAAAAATGTAAAATGTTGTTAACTGAAGGAGTGGTTCTAGGACATCATGTTTCATCTGAAGGGATAAAATTCGATCCTGCAAAGATTGAGGTCATTGTTAGAATTCCACCCCCCAAGACTCAGAAAGAGGTGAGAATATTTCTTGGACATGCCGGATACTACCGACGGTTTATTGAAAATTTTACAAAGATTGTTGCACCTATGTTTGGATTACTAATAAAAGATGTTGATTTTGTTTGGACTGAGCAGTGTCAAACTGCCTTTGAAACCCTGAAAGCTAAGTTGTCTGTGGCACAAGTCCTTAGAGGGCCCAATTGGAATCTCCCATTTCATATATCCACTGATGCCTCCAACACCGCAATAGGAGGAGTATTAGGGAAGAAAGAAGACCAACAGTCCTATGCCATTTATTTTGTGAGCAAGAACTTGTCCCCTGTCGAGTTAAACTACATAGTTACTGAGAAGGAATTCTTGGCAATTGTTCATGCTATTAACAAGTTTCATCATTACATTATAGGTTATGAAGTATTTGTACATACATATCATTCCGCCATTATATTTCTCATGAATAAACCCATAACTAATGGCCAAGTGACTAGGTGGATTCTGTTATTACAAGAATTTAATATCATTGTGTTTGACTGACTTGGAAAGGATAATGTGGTAGTTGATTTTCTTTCCCGAATAAAAAATGAGGATTATGATATCCCTGTAGATGATAGTTTCCCAGATGAGCACGTCTTTTCCCTTTCTGTCAATACCCCATGGTTTGCAGATATGGAAAACTATCTGGATACTAGGAATTTACCATCTCATTTGTCACCTTATGAAAAGTGGAAAATTATTACACATAGTGCTAATTAATCTTGGGTTGGTCATGAACTTTTTCGCACAGGTCCTGATTTGATTATTCATAGATGTGTCCGAGAGGATGAGGTACCATAAATACTACGAAGTTGTCATGATGGACCATTTGGTGGCCATTTTTCTGACAAACGTATAACGTATAAAGTGTTACATTCGAGTTATTATTGGCCTAGCATTTTCAAAGATGCTGCCAAGTATGTGAGAATTTGTGATGGTTGCCAAAGGATAGGAAGACCTATGTCAGCTGACGAAATGCCTTTGCGTGCCCAAGTTATGATAGAGCCCTTCGAAAAATGGGCCCTTGACTTTGTAGGACCAATTTCACCCACGCCCCATAAAAAGAACTATATTTTGGTTTGTACGGTCTGTGTCACCAAGTGGGTAGAGGAAAAATCCCTATTTAGGGCTACAAAAATGTCTATTGTCGAATTCATATATGAAGACATCTTTACCCGTTTCGGTGTCCCTCATGAAATTGTTACAGAACAAGGCACTCAATTCACTTCCGAGCTGATGAGAGAGATAAAAAAGAAATATGGGATTAAACACTGTAAATCTTCTCCATACCACCCGCAAGCTAATGGTCAGATAGAATCTACAAACAAAGTCCTGGAAGCTATATTGACCAAAACTGTTCAATTACATCATCGGGATTGGTCTGATAGGATTCTAGAGGCTCTGTGGGCATACCAGACCACTTGGAGAAATACCATTGGGCATACCCCTTATGAGCTAGTGTACGGGAAATAAGTACTTCTACTAATAGAATTCCAAGTAAGGACCTTCTGTATTGCTGCAAAATTGGGATTAAACTTAGATGAGGCTCAGAAGCAACGAGCCCTACAATTGAATGAGTTGGATGAGATCAGGCAAGATTCCATCCAATGAACAATATTAGTCCAAAACTAGAGGAGCAAGTGGCATGACAAGTTTATTAAGAAGAAACACTTCCAACCTGGTGATTGGGATCTGTTGTTTGATTCCCGATTCAAAACCTTCAAAGGAAAACTCAACACCCGGTGGTTGGGCCCTTACGAGGTAGACACTGTATATGACAATGGATCTGTAAAAATTAAAACAATTGATGATGGACAAGTATCCTTTGTAGTAAATGGACACCGACTCAAATTTTATCATAAGCCCACTTCCAAAGAGGATTTTCTACAGGTCATGTCAACTAACAAGGAATTGGAATTAGTGGATGTGGAAGTCCCCTCTTGTTCTTGAAATTTTTTCTGAATATTCTACTGTACATATGTAAATAGTTTTTGAATTTTGTTAATAAGGCAATTCTAGAAGATTCCTGTAAGTATTTATTTCACCAGGAGTAGTCAGTTTCAAGGAAATATAAACGAAGGATTTTTCTTCAAAACATTGTTACACTTGAATTTCATTGTCTGCTAAGCATCAAATGAATATTGACTTATTGTAATTAGCCATATTTTTGCAGAAATTTTCATTTTCTTAAGGAATTCTAAAATAGTTGTTCTTGAAACTCTTCACCACTGTATAAGGAAGTGATACCATAACCATCAAGCCTAGAGGTCTCTCGTACATTTTTTTTTCCAAGAAACCTAAGTAAGTGAGTAAAGTGTCTTTATTAAAAAGTAACAAGGAAGTCTAATTAGCGGTTAGTCATGGAAACATCACAATAACTACAAAAGAAGAAAGTGAGTTGAGCCTAGAGATACCTTTCTGTTCTTTCTCAATGGTACCATCCTCTAGACACTAAATAGATTGATTATATCATATATTTAGATAGGCCACGCTTGCTTAAGTACCCCTTACATCGGGAAAATCACTAAGTAATATAATGGAAAGGAATCCTCTAACATAAATACCATCCCAATTGAAAAAAGAAAAAGAAAAGTTTTTTTCAGAGTTGTCCCCCCCATCTTCTTGCATAAAGAAAATATTATACTAAAATCTTAAAGGATGGAGGGCCAGTCTCTGAGGGTGTAAGAGGCTAACCCACTGGGATATTGAACATGTCTGCTGGCAGCGGGTACCGGCCTATGGTATGACTAGGTAAACCCATCGGATTACTGAACTGGCTTTCTAGAAGCGGGGCATTCTACCTAGCGAGGATGGTAATCTGACAAAAAAATAAATCATATATTTAAACTTGTCCTGATGTACGACATTACTTGTAGACAAATATGACATGAAGTATGTATGGTTAAGCTAAGGTTAATGGAATCCATCAACTTGCCATTGGGAACTAACTCTAAGACTATCTTGAAACTCTCTTGCCTACCTCTTCTTATCTATATATAGGATCTCTTATCATATAGGTGGGGCCATATTCTAACTATCTCGTCAGAACAATCTGTGAAATTTATATTTACACTTGACATACTATAAATCTTCGGCTATTGGGGGAATTGACTGGTTTCCTATACTTTTGACTGTGAGGTGTCACGATACTTAGGTGTGGGGGAGGGGTTCATGAGCTGACAAATGATAATTGCCTAGAGAAATAAATCTTTGTAAGAATTTTTGTATTATTTCCATGATACAGGTTATTACATCAACAATCATTTTTTTTTGAAGTGCTAAACTCCTGTGTGCTATAAATTGCTGAACATATACTTAACAGACCACTCTATCGATTTATTTTTTGTTACAAGATGTACATTGTAGGTTTGAAATTACATGTCTTATGCTTGCTATAAGTTGTTCATTGTAGGTTTTTGACATTACATGTCCTATACAAGAGAATTCACTGAGCATGGTGGAAAAATCAACAACAATGGAGCATTTTGCCTCTGCTCTTAACCACCGTGATTGTCAAAACATGTAAATATTGCAGACTATCCATTACAGGAGGTAAAAATATATTTAACACAGAGGTTCCATGTGAAGTACCGTATGAGGTGCCGTATGAAGTGCCGTTTGAGGTGCCGAATGAAGTGCCATATGAATTACACACCAATAACTATCCACAATTCCAGGTAACTAGGAATCAATGACATTTAAGTAAATTGGTTGAAGGCAATTGATTGAAGATGCTTTAGATATGTTCATGATCAAATGTCCAAGTCAAAAGACTTGGACATTGATCTAACTGCGCATCATTTTCCCCCAAAAACGTGCCTTTGAATTCGAAATTGCCCACACATGGCAACTCGTGCATGCATGTGTGCAACCAATTCAACCATAGGCGCATTAAAATACGGGTTGGGTAACCTATTATCCCAATTCACCCTTGTTATTTGCCTTGCCTCTGTGTTATAAAATCGTTCTCAGCCTCTGCCATTTCTTCCCTTGTTCAAATCGCGTTTGGCCTGTGCTCAATTCGTGCCATCCCTTGGACCGATCAAACCCTCTCTTGGTGAATTTCGCCTCTTTCTATTTCTTCACCTCATCACAATGCCCAAGGGGTATGAACCCTCTTCCTATGCAGATATTTTTTCCATTCCTGAGTTTGCACAGTGCAGAGAGGTGTTTTTGCGCGCGGGTTGGGGGCCATTCTTATCTCACTTGCAGGGCCACGATGATGGCCTTTCCATGCAATTTTCTCTCAGTTTCGATGGGAAGACAACGTCCATGGGGTCTCAATAGAGTCCATTGTTGCAGCCACAAAGCTTCCAAGAATGGGAGATAGATGGTTCAAAAACCACAAGCTGCTGCTCTCAAGTTATAATAGGGTTTTTGAGCCCGAATTCCAGAACATCTCAGGAGAAAAAGGATATTCCAGGGAATGGATAAAGGAGGAATTGATCAACCCTCTCATCGTCATCACTAGGTTGATCACATGTGAAGGTAGATATTCCACATTCAAATCCTGTCATTTCAGATTGCTATCTCATTTTCAGTTCAAAAAACCTTTGAATTTTCCCTTCTACTTTCTAAAGATCTTGGAGAAGATGTCATCTTAAGTGAGGAAGAATGTAACTAACCCCCACAACAACCTCTTTCATTGTCGCCTAATCAAACTCCTTATTCTAGCTGAACTAGAGAAACATGGGAAAACTTGGGATGCATTCATCTATCAATTTGCAAATCCCCACTTGACAATTAAGACTATCAAAAAGCCACTTGATCCAAAGACTATTTATCCATCCAAGCCCCACTCTCCAAAGACTCCAAATTCCACTGCACATACCAATTCTTTACCGGAACAATACACGAAGCTTGTTGACACCCCTGCATCCTCATCGAGTAAAAAGACCAAGAGTAAAGATCAAAATAATCTTATTTTTAACCCCCTGATTCCTTTAATATCTCTTGATCCCACACCTAAAAATCTCCAAGAAGTGATTCAACAAGACTTTCCTATAGTTCCCACAAATAGGAGGGGAGCCAATCAATTTGGTAAAGGACCCTTTCAAAAGAGTACTCAGAGCATAAGAGAAAAACCTTATGCAAAACCATTTCCTACTTCAGACCCTATCCAAGTGTCCTCCGATCTTGAGAGCCCTCACAAGAGACTTAGGGAAGTTTCTGTGGATGGATTAGAGCCACAAAGAAAGAAAAAATCAAAACCTATCTCTCCTTATCAATCCCCTATTACTCCTACTTGACCCATGCATACTCTAGATCCTAAGAATAATAGATTGTCCTCATCTCTCAAAGGATCTAAGCCTTCCTCCGAGATCACTGATTCTACACCAACCATTGAGAAGCTACAAAAAGAGAATTCTCAATTTCTCTAATAGTTGGAAGAAAGGAAGACAATAGACACACATCTTGACCATGATAATGTAGTCCTCCAAGCAAAGGTAAACTCCCTTCAATGGTTGGTTGATGAGATCACCAAATCCAACCACAGCCTCAGAGCACAATTGAAGCAACACAAGAAGCATAAGGCAAAGTCTTCACAACAAGAAGGAGAATCTTCTAAAGATAATCCTCCTCAGCAAGCCTAGTCACGAGGGGAAATTTGTTTTTGTTTGCAGTGGGACCTGAAAAATCGTAAGTGTGGGGGTAATGTTGGGCCCGAGATATGATCAATTTTATGACGTTTATTAGATACTTTTGTCTAATGTATATATGCGTTTTCATGTTTTGGAGAAGTTTTTGAAGAGATTTTATGCCAAAACTCTATGATCCACACCAGGTATGCATAATTCGTGTTTTATGATGATCTTGATTATAATTTAGTATGTTTTCATGTTTCCAAGGATCTAATTCACAATTTTTGGTGTCACAGGGAAAAATCGTAGCATGTTTTTTCTTCCGTCACTCAATCCGATACTCAATCTGGTACTCGGTCCGACACTCTGTCCGGCACTCCGTCCTGCAAAAAAACGATGGGCGATTTGGCAGTTATGGTATTGGCGTCCAATGATGGGCAAATCAGGAACATGGGTTTTGTTCGTGCTTTCCCCCTCCAGCTACTGAACTCTTGAAAACTCGGTTTGGGTTGTTAAGTTGGGAAATTATTGGCTCGCTTCATTTCGACAGTTATGGCATCATTAATGTAATTTAATGTTTTTAGAAGAGGTTCAACCTCTCAGTCTGTAAATCTTATAAATACCACTGTGGTGGTCATACGATAGTTAAGAAGTTTAGGAAGTCGTGTATTAGAGAGAAAAGGCAATTTCCCTCTGTTTTGCCGGAATTGTGTAAGACTGCGTTTTTAGTTTTAATGATGAATTTGTGTTGTTGAAGATCGCGGTGTGCATTTGAAGAGTGACCACGACTTGCTGGGGGGGCCACCAACAGTCTGGGTAACTTTTCTATCATTTTGTTTATGAATTACATAGCATAAGTGTCCTTTTGTTTTATTTCTTGTACATGAAATGTTATTTTACTTCTTTGTTATTTAATTTCCTGTTTATGATTTAATTGTTTTAATTTAGTTTTGCAGGTTGTTATGAAGAATCTTGTCAATATGTATTGACTTTGTAGTTAGTGGAAGCAATCTTGCAGATTTAGACACTAACCCCATGTGTAATTAGACGGTAGATTAGACTCTTTTTATGTTGAAACAAAGTTTAAAATAAAAGTTAAAACAGAGTTTTAGAACATAATTTTATTTCATGTTTTCTTTAACAAGGCTTCGATGGATGGATAGTGTTAGCTTTAGTTTTTATTTTTAGATTGCTTATTAAATTGTTATTTAGTCTTTGCTTAACTAGTTGTCAATTAATTCGCTCATTAGTTTACTTGCCATATGCTAGAATAGTGTTTAATTTCTGTTTAATACGCATTTCTCTTTTCGCAATTTGAATTGTTAAGATAGAACTAATTTAATTTACTTCACGCAATTCCTTTCTTAGATTTAGGTTGCAATTTAAATATGTAGTTAATGATTGAATTTAGTTATGAGTTTTCTTACGTAGTATAGATTGCAATTGAATTTCATAGCATAATATTTTTATAACTGTTGATGAGTAATGCATGAGTAATAATCACATGGATATGCAGGATAATTGATGATTGTTTTCATAATGGCTAAGTTCTCATTAGATTGCCTAATTCACACTTTTCACTTTTCTATTGAAGTCAATATTGAGTTTATCCCTCTTGAATTATCTTTCATTGTTAAGTGTGTTAAGAACCAAATATCAATATAGCATAGAAAATCCTCAGAAAAAGTACTCAATGCCTTGAAAAATAGATAATTTCAGATAATAAGCCTCTTCGAGGGGGCAACCTCCTTTTACTCCACTTAAATGTTCAAGTACAAGATGATTCAAAATGAAAATGTCTGCTTGGTATATAGAGGAGGCTAGGAGGTATAATTACAACTAATGGCCTAAAGGCAACATAAATAAAATAACATTACTAATATAATATGTTCCAATTAAGGGGTAATGAGCCAATATTAGGGCTTAACGTGCCCCTCCCCTTGAGACAAGTGTTGTCCGCAACACTTGAGTAACTCTGGATGCTTCTGTATAAAAGACTCATCTTCCCAAGTGGAATCTTCAGCCGGTAGTTTCGTCCATTTAATGAGATACTCTGAAATGGATCTATTCCTTAGCTGGATAATTCTTGTGTCAGTGATGGCTTCAGGCTCCAATATGATTTTTCCTTCCTCGTCAAGTTCCGGAAATATAGTTTGAACTGGGATCTTGTTGCCTATAACCTTCTTTAAGCATGAAACATGGAAAACTGGGTGTACTCGTGAAGATGCAGGCAACTCCAATTTGTATGCCATAGTACCAATATTTTGCAACACCTTATAAGGGCC